>SSHR01001503.1:0-26781 GCA_006518225.1 Fusarium neocosmosporiellum | reverse complement strand
CAGGGGCCCGACCGTGTCAACTGTGCTATACTACCATGTACTATCCTAACTTCTGTGCTGTGATATCATGTGATATCCTAGAAATTGGTCCAGGACACAATGTGCTATCTCATAACCTGGGCTGGCATATTGTGAGGCCCCAATACTGGGGCCTACTTGCGGCCGTAGACGTAACGCACAGTCATGTAGCTATGTACTTTGGGGTTACGTATCGCTCTGCGCAGGCGCATGAGAAACACCTGATACTCGTCTTTGGGCCACTTGACAACATCGTGCCACATCATAAGAGTATAACCTATAAGGCGTGAGAAGTCTGTCGACAGTCAAAGGGTCGGCTGTCTTACCCTCCAAGTCATTCTCTAGCGTGAGCTTAACGAATTGACCAATCTCAGCGAGTTTCGGGTCCTTGGGCCAACCGCCAATAGGAAACTGCAGAATACAATTTCAGTCAACTGCAACTAAGTTATGAAGAAACCTACCTTGTAGTTAACCGTTTTGACATCTTCAAAGCCAGCCTCTTCAAACGCTTTTTGCTGCAAGTCGTGCACGAAAAAGGAGTTGCCTAGAATCTTGCCACCATCTTCAAAGAGCTTCTGATAGGTTTCGAATACAGGTTCCAACTCGGTAGTTCCATCATCACTGCGGAACGTGACGTCGGCCTGACCCGACTGGACCCAGCCTCCTGGAGCACAGCAGCGGTATGCCTCTTTGAATAGAGTGTTCCAGTCCTTGATGGCGCCAAAGAGGTATCGAATATGGATAAAGTCGAAGTAATTTTCCTTCCATGTCCAGGGTTGGATCGCATCGTCAATTTCGAAGCGGACATTCGGGGGGGCCCATTGGGGCTGGCAAGGGGAGAGGTCTGTGCCAATTACTTCCGTGCTGGGTTATCGATCGGCGAATTCACTAAAGTCTGTAAGCAGGCGGCATACACTGACATGTTTGGCTGTCGTACATGGCCCAGATACCTGTGAAGCCGTCAGTGGGCGTCCAATTGAGGAACGGTCAAGAACTCACCACTTCCTGTACCAACATCTAGAACTTGCTACAAAAAGTATTGTAAAAATCAGCCCAAATGCCTCCAACGGGTTTCGAATTTTGCAGAAATATCCCACCTGTATGGAGTCTGTCTTTACAGGGGCGACAAACAGTTCGTTGTCCAAAAGAAGTGTCAAGTAGTGGTGCCTGTTTGTTTGATTAGAACCACATCGTTGCGCCTCGGGATACAAAGTCGCACGTCAAGTCCATGGACTCTAGTTGTTGATTGTCGTTGGGGAAAAAGTAATTGGAGGTGAACTGGTCGCTGTGGTACGTGCGCCCCTGGCTCCGACGGTACTCGAGGATGCTGGCAGAAACCGAGGCGGTTGAGCTCTCGCTGTGAGGCCTGTTAGAAACGTATAATGTGTGCTGTTATGAGGCTCACTGACGTGTTGTCTCCAAGGGATGAGTCAGCATCGCCCTGAGGATCATGCTACCAAAACATGAGTACTCTCCTCAATGCAAGAGGGGCTTTGAGGGCGTACATCGAAATCATCTGCGGGGACGAGTTCGTTCTGAGCCGGGGGAGATCTCAATGGGGAATTCGACGGAGACTTTGTGTGGGCAGTGACCGGAGTCGACGCCTCGGGCGTTGTCGCAGTTCCCGTAGATTGGTTCGGCATGGTCATGTAATGAATGTGAAGGGAAAGAAGGTGGCAGAAGCAGGAACAGCAGAATAGAGAGCAGGTGCTTAAAAAGGAGGGGAATACCTCTTGTTGTCAGCGTGGGCCCACTACCGTATCGACTCAGCAAATCCATCCAAGCCGGTGGGTCCGGGAACCCCTGCTCAATGCACGTTCTATTCCTCATACAGTTAGAGTGTAAATACGAACACAACGTCAGCTCATCTTCCCCTCTTCCTCGTTTCCGGCAGACTTCTCGCGTCGCGGCCGTCAAGATGCCCCAGTTGAAGCCATCGCCGTGATGTGGCAGGAAGGGGAGCCCTTCTTCTGGGCTGAGGAGGATATTGACGACGAAGAACTACTTCATAACTAAGGTACAACTATAATATATGATTTAGGCTCTTTCTCCACTGAAATTGGGTCCTCGGCAGTAGACCCCTATATATATCTCTTCATCAGTCGTTTCACAATGTTATCCTTATTCCCACCCACCAAAAGCCCAAGCTCCCTTACCATCGTCTTCAGTTATTCCTTCTTCAACTGCATAAGGCCAATATAGAGGTCTTCAGGCGTATTATCCTCGTCCCCAGCTAATATAAGCTCTTCAAAGTCTATGAGGCTACTCACAATTTCTTCCGGCTTAATGATAGTCTCAGTAGCAGTCTCCCAGCCCGTGAAGTCGATCTCGTTGATATCTTTGATGTGTATGAGGTGATCCTGACTTCCGTTTGGCCTCACACTAATATCGTGGCTTAGGAATGACTTCGCAATCATATCAGGACGTTCAGCAAGTCGTTGGATAGCCCGTGAGACGACCCAGGTCGTCATAATCCTCTTATCCTTTATAGACCACTCTGTCTACCCTTTTTCCTCTTTATTTATCATATACTTAAGCGTTTCTTCTCGCAGCAGGTCTTTTAATAGCCTATTGATAGACATATCAAGGGGTTGAAGATGACCTGTGTAGCCCCCAGGGATGAGGGCCCTCATTACCTTCTATTGCCATAGCTGGTCTGTAACCCTATTAGTCTTATGAAAAGTGGCGATATCCATCACAAGAAGGAAGTCTCGCGTTTTCGCCTGTGTAGCCGGCAATTCATTAGTAATCCAATTAAAAAAAAAATCTTCGTTATTATAAGCCGTCTCGTTATACGCGATAGTCACGTCTGGTGCATAGAAATGACCCTCATCGGCGTAAATCCTTCCTTTTAGACCTGCCGTGCCGTGGAAGATGATCTTCGGCTTCAATCGCATAGACCCATCGGCGAAGATATACAGCACAAGGGTGGCCTGCCTCTTACTCCACCCGCTGCGGTCGGTCTTGCCGGCCACGGTTTTTGCCCCGCGTAATTCCCATGTGCTTCCATCGAGGTATTCAAACGGAATAGGCGTCTTATCGATATTTAAAATATATTTCTTCTTAAAGCGACGAATTAGCGAGTCGAGGATATAATTTATATGCATTTTGGATAGCTGGTGCTTCGGCAATCGCAGAGTGTTGCTATTGTTGGATACCCGATGAATAAAGCGAAGGAAGCTATTCGTGACTTCCTTGTATTCCTCGGGTCGGCGAGTCGCTTCCTTCGTAACCCGCCTCTTAATAATACTTCGCCGCCGTTTAAAGCCAAGCCACCAGCCATTTAAGAATGTAAATACCCTCTCTAATTGAGGGTTAGGATATAATTTAGTCCATAAGGCTTGAGCTTGTCTTCTGAACCACCCGGTGGTTACGATCTACTTCCTCTCACGGGCTTCGAGAAAACGCTTAAACAACGCGTCCTCAAGGGCCGGCCAACGAGGGGAATAGTTTCATTTTATAACATTAACGGCGTTATCACCTTTACGGCTCCATTCGCTTATTGTAGGCCGGGGAATTATGAAATAGATAGATGCCTCCTGATGGGTCGGTCCATGGTATCCAGCCACTGATTTCCAATGATCTGGGTGATATATCTTATGATGATATAGCCAAAGAAGAACGTCAAGCTTTTTGCGAGGCGAATACGTATTTTCACGCCGTGAGACTGGCTTGGGGGGGGAGGGGGTATAGGTCCGCTGTGACAACGGTTTTCGCTTTGGGCCTGATTTCTTATGCGTAATATTGGTAGACCTCTCAACAAGGGGCATTTTGATGATATTGGCGGCCCGTGATAGCTTCAAATTGGAAAAAACAGGTGATCAATTAGAAAATACCTCATCTGTCTGAATCTGAACATCCTGACTTGATATTGCGGGGAAGAGCCTCTCAAGTTCGCTAGCCTATACAAGTTAGCTGTGGTGGAGAATAGCCCCTTCGCAAGGGTGCCAGGCCCCACCGGCTTGGATGGATTTGCTGAGTCGATACGGTAGGTTAGCTGAGCGGCTCGATGCAGTCTGCTCAAGTCGTATCATACCATGGAGACTGGCAACTCCGGTGGGCGCAAGTTGACGCCAGGCACGTCATCCTGCCTTTCATGCCGGAGATGATCTATCATTGTTTGTCAGAAACATTGTCTTGATACTCTGTGTCCTTTGATTAACATACCAATGAACCAGTTTCGGTGGGTGGCCACATGGGCACAGATCCCGGCAAACATTAAGATATGTTCTTCCTCGGTGTAGGAGGTTGGGTCAATCCCGCGCACTACTTGGAACCCCCGTCCGTTGCTCAGGGTATCATTGATGTGCCGGAGCTTCGTGATGAGATCCTCAGGGAGGGGAAAGTTGGACCGATCCACGGAGCCTCGCGGAAGGCCAAGGCCTAAAGGGCTCCGAGTTAATAACTGATGAAAAGCCGGATGGTAGGTTGATCTTACTCTTGAAGTGTCTGACTGCTGTCTGAACCCCCAGAAGGTCACCTTCAGTCAGAGTTTAAGTGTACGCCTCTGGGTTTTGGTCAAAGTCAGATGCATCCCAGGCCATAGGGCCCTTGAGCTGCCCTGGGAACCCGGCAGGAAGGTCCATTGTCATTCTGTTGCAGTAGAGGGTCGATTGCAATATCAAAATGAATAGTGTAAAGCTCTAAGCCGTTCAAATATCGCCCGTAGATATCTGGGCTTTTAAGCCTTCAGAGTCGCCTCCAGGACTTCAAGCCTGCAACTCGGAGATCCGAGACTGGCCCCCCACGAGTACCAACAGTTCAACTCCGATTCGAATAACACTGCAGAGACTTGACAAATTGTTTTTACTAAGAAATGATAATCAATCGTTAGCTGATGTGTCTGGGTGACGGGACAGAGCCTGCTCATGGTGGCTGGCTGTTGTCTGCCAGGTAAGCCAATTGGTAGTGTAGCCGGAGTTGCCAGTCTGCGCCAATGTGCAATTCCATTGTCAGATGATTCCCAGCGTTTCATCCTACACATGCCAAGAGTCGGGGATGCTGCCCAAGATCCGAAATCACAAATGCAGCCCTCCTATCTTGTCGATGGCGAGGGGGCTGGGCAATTGGAACCTATGCTTCTCTTAGATGCCAAGATGGATGAGTAGATTTCCCAGATTCAATCTAGAAAGAGTTCAGAAATCCACGACAAAGGCTGCATGTAACTGTTATCAAAATCTTTGTCTCTGAGGCCAGTCAACTCCACCTCTGAGCGAGCCTCGTCAGTAAAAAGCAGGAACAAGTAAGTTAAAGAAACGAGGGGGACTGCACCTCTTTCGCGTACCAGAGCCGCCATTTTCCGAATGTACTGCATAGCATCGGCGTCCAGAAGTGCATATCCTTCATCCTCCAATTTGAAGGAGAGTGTAAAGGGAAGGGTTGCTCTCATGATGCATCGATAATGATACAGAAGATTCTTGGCCGAGGCCCTCCACAGCGAGACCATGTGACTGGTGACAGGCGAGGCTCGGGCAAAAATGTTCACTTCCTATGGGGGGCCTCAGTAGATGATCGGCGTATCAAGGCAGATGAAACCCACATCGTTTGCAATGGTGGCGCCCCGGAGGTACTCGTATTGTGTCAAGTAGACCTGTTCGACCGAAACTAGTAACACAAAGATTGTGAGGAAAATCTCGTACCAGCGAGACTGCCTCTCTTTGGAAAAGATGGTCTTCTTGAGCCCGCGTGACACAGCCTTCATCAGCTTCTGCATGTGCTGAATGCAAAGTGTGTCTAGCTGAAAATCCAATACCGAGGGGATCGGGTATCTTCCCTGGATGGGCGATCTCTTATCCTTAAAGATTGGCACGTCGAGTGTGTCACCCACCAGGATGGGGGTATCAAAGTTGATGTGGACACAGGCGAGGATCTCGAGTGCCTTCTGGAGCACTGGAACTTGGTTCTAGCCATGGTCAGACATGCATCAGGCCGCTTCTGGACAATTTCTAACAGTGTTGATAGAAGCAATGCGGTTTGCTTCAGCGAGTCCGTGACGATAGATCTCATCCATTGAGGTAGCCAGCATCTCTCTTACTGCAAAGGGCCAGATTTCTTGCATGTATTCCTCAAGTGCTCGCTTGGTCTTTTGAGTTGCAATATTAATCTGGTGGTTGTTTTCAGCGATATTCTTCAGGCTGGTCTAGGACTACTTGCACATGCGACAGGGGGTGATGCAACCACCATAAGTTTTCCGTCTGCGTCCTCATAGTGTTCAAATAAGACATTGTTTTCTGTCGGGGTAAATTGTCGACAAATGAGTTTCAGCTTCGGGGGCAAGGCCACGTCAACCCCCTCAAAGAAGTGCGTGACCGAGGTGGTACGTATGGGGCTCTCGACAGACCATAACAGTTTCGGGAAGACAGAGTTTGTTTGGCCCATTCGAGCATTCCGGTCCGGAAAGGAATGCCGTCGGCAAGGTCGACTCTTTGACAAGGCTGTCTGAACAGCTTTACGCTTCCAGCAACCTGGACGCAACGGCCACAGGGCACATTGAGGTCACACTGCAGAGAGGTCAACATCACCAGACCATCCATACAGGTCTTGGTGGGTGGAGGGAGCCTTTTCCTTGTAGATCCTGCATCTCAAACACGCCCCCAAGTCTCGAACCTTTCTCGTCTGTGTGCGGCTCTCCACGTCGTCCTGATCACGTTTGCACTTAGCTTGCTGGCGATCCTGCGTCCCCAAGTCTGGGAGCATCCCCAGCGGAGCCTGATTGAGAGACGGTGGTAAGCACACAGGGATCAACGAGGGGGATTCCCTGGTTGTAGATGCAGGTGCAGGATGCGAGTCGGTAGTATTGGAGGGTGCCATGTGGGCTTGTTCTGTCGGCACAACAGGAGGGAGCTGGTAGGTGCACCAGCCAGTGCTTGCACTCCACATTGGGCATCTCTGAGGCCAGTCCCTTGCAACCATGCCCATGGTGATCCTCCAAGCTCCGGATCACTGAAATCATGGCAGCCCATGAGAGTACGGGCATCAAACGGAAAGAGTGAATAATCGGCGTAGGATTCGTTCTCCGATCTTGGTGCATCAAGGCCTACTATATCCCCAATGCTTGACGGGAAATTACGCGGTGCAGGATGCGGCAGGACACTCTCCGAGCCATGACGCGAAAGGGCCCAGAAACTGGCTGAAGATGAGGAAGGCGTTGGATTCAGTGTGCCACTCAGAGTGCTGCTTTCTCGGCGGATGCCCAAGTCTGAGCGCGACTGGACGGTGACTGAGCGTTCAGAGCGTAAACGGTGTGCCAACCCTGCCGAGTCGGGCGACTCTTCGGGTCCTCCATTGGGAGTCTGAGTGTTTTCAGGCTTGGTCTAGGCAATCTCGTCAGTCGGCTGCGCTGTATCGACCAGCTCGAAGTCCAACGCTGGGACGGATGGTGTCGTGATGGTAGGTTGCAGATCGGATTTGCTGGTGTTGGTGCCTTCATCCTGAATTAGGTGATTTGGCAAATTGAAGTTGGTGTCGTCAAAATTGATTTGGCCCCATTCGTCTGCTGGAAATTCAGCTTCGAATGGATCGGGAGGATACCATGAGTCGAGGAGAGGGATTTGACTCTGGCCCAAGTCGACCGCGGGGGAGACGTCGTTCTCGTCCTTGCTCATGGTTGGTGTCGTTGAACTGGAGCTTTGACAGGACACCCAGAGAGCTGTATCAAGGCCTATAACTAGAAATCATCCAGTTAAAGGATGCTAGGCGCAGGCAATGTAGGGACCTTCCCGACCGGCGAGTTGAGGACGGCTGCACCACAGCCTGGTCTCGGCAGTGATGGGTAGGTGCGCGTGGCAGTGCTGACCGGCGAGTGGAGAATGGACGCATGAATAGCTAGCAGCGCGTGATGAAACAGCACAGCAACGTGGGTTGGGCGTAATACAAGTGAGGCATATGCGTGATGCCTGATTTGTATCAGCCAACTCTTGACCGGCGAGTTTGAACAGCCCGCATAAGCCAATAGGAAGTCGCCCCCGTCCTACCTTCCTCAGCCTCAAATACAGGCCCCCATCCGTGGCACATGATCCAAGCAACACCTCCATCCTTCGAATCTTGTGAGAGTCTCGTCTTGTTGCGCGAACCAAATCTTTGCAACTTTTGAGCGCCATGGCTCCTGCACCTGCTCCCCCCTTGGGTCTTCTACGCCTTGCCTCACCCCCGAGCACATTGTCCTTGTCGCAACCGACAAGTTTGATCTAACGAAGGAGAAAAGACCAGCGCCATCATCCCGCCTGACAACGGTTGGGTCGCACCCAAGCCTGATTATGATGAGGTAGTTGTTGGTGTGGCCTGTTGGAAGCTCGAGCCTAGCTCGGACGGAAAAGGCTCCTTTCAAAATGATGATGGTACGTAGGCCCTTGAAGGCTCTTAATACTCTCCATTCCTCCCCGGTGCCTAACTTATTCGAACAGCTCCTTATCCCGAACTTCCGCAAAACCCGAAGAGAGACATGGACAAGGACCACTACGACGCTCTTGACGAGTGCCGCGAGGCGGCAGAAGAAAGGTGAGCGGCAACCTGGGCCTCCATTCACGCCCATACCCTCTAGCTATCGTTGATTAAAAATCCTAGATACTTCCAGGGTCTCGCTACAATGGAAATGGTTGTCGTACACCCCGCGTACTGGAGACGGGGTCACGGAGGCCGTCTAGCTCGATGGGGCATCGATCTCGCCAAACTAGACGAGGTCTGCCAAGGAGTCATTGCAGCCAAGATGGGCAAATCGCTTTACCTTTCACTGGGCTACGAGAATCTCGAAGACTTGCACCTCGACGGTGACGATGTTGTGCCACAGGGTGTTGATGTCTCGGTAATGCAATACCATGCCACGTCGGGCTCTCCTGTTGAGCGACTCTGAGGCCTTCAGTTTAAAGGTTAGGAGGACATATCGTCAGAAAGGCCTCGGCAACAACAAGCGCGTTGAGAAGGATGAGGACAGTGAAATGGGCCAGCAAGATAAAGGAAGAGGATCGGGTAAGTCAACCCTGTCATTCCCGACAGGGATGACGATAAGCGTTCCCCAGGCAGGGTCGCAATCCATCAGCCTCAACGTTGAAGAAGGTTGAAGCAACTGGAAAGGCGAAGAAAGGGGGCAACACAAGCCTATATATATTCAATATAGCCCCCACGGATACCAATCACCCATAGCAAGAAAATTCTTCACAAACTCAGCTATCTCAACTGCTATCTGCAGATCCCATGAGTGCCCAAGGGCCTCCAAGCAAGTACCCCAAGGAGTCATAGACCAATCAAAGCTCTCAATAAGGGCGATACATCATCTTCACCTTACTTCCGCCTTTAGAATAAGTAGTGCGATCATAAGGTCTTAATAATAAGACCTTCTATGCTCCCTACTAACTGTTAAAGGGATAACACTGGGGCGAGGTACGGCATTGGAGGTCCTTGGGCACTAAGGAGATAACAGACCAACCCCGGCACCCCGTCGTAAAAAAACATGAGATACAACATAGTGAACCCCCTCTACCTGCCTATAGATTCTTACATAAAGAAAATTAAATATTTTATAGAAATAATTTAATAAGATTAAAATATAAACCTCTTATTATTTTATAATTTAATCTTATAATTTGCCTATTCTTAGGTCACGTGTATTATTTCTGCCGCCTTCACCAAGTCTAGGTGTCTCAAGTTTTTTTACAACCGCTTGCCCGGCTCACGAGACTGTCGCCCCATCCTTCCTATACAGGACTAGCCTTTAATTTGGCCTTATCGCCGCTTCTTCCGGTGGGGAATATATATTTCCCCGCCTTTTGTCTCCCCAAACTCAGTGACATAAGACATACATTGGTCAAACACCCCAGCCACGTTTCCCTCCTTCTGCCTCACTCAAAAGTGATGCCTCCACAGCGTCGTTCATGGGTCGGATGCTCTCGGTGCAAGCGTTTCAAGAAGAAGTGCAGTGAGGAAAGACCTACCTGCCAGCGCTGCCAGAGCGCCGGCGTAGCATGCGAGTACGGGGTTCACCTGAGATGGGGCGGGAGACCGTTCAATCGCTCTGCGTTTGGCAATTGTCTATCTCGGAATGAGTTGAGTGTTCAAAGACTAGGTGCTTTCCATCTAATCATCCTATACGAGCTGAGCTGACCCTAGTCTTAGATATCAACCGGGATAACTTCATTTACGTCTCTCCGTCCACACCTCAACCAGGCCCAGCTGCTGTCCCTGTCTCTACTCCTCCCCCTTCTCCCTCTCCCCCATCAAGTACCATATCCAAGGAAACAGAAAACTACGACACTGCTTCCTCGAGCTCCTCAGAAGTTTCGCTGTTAAGTCCAGCTAAAACCTATGATCTGGTTCCCAGGCGACGACAATTATCTCTACCACTTCCTGTCGGATACTTCAGTCACCTATCACCCCTACACATGTCTGGTCTTCAATATTTCACCGAAAGAACCGTCAGAGCGCTCGCCCCTCATCCTCAAATATTCGATGAGCTATGCGAGCTAATTCTTCCTATGGCCGTCTTCAACGACGCGCTATTACAGGGCATCGTCGCCCTCGCCGCCGTGCACAAACTGGCCAGCTGCACAACGGGCGACGAGCAGGCCGCACAATCTCTCATCATAGAAGGCTTCCAAGCCCTCAGTTCAAGGTCTCTATGTCAGAGGCTCTCCGAATGCGACGATGACCGGCAGCTCGTACCGCTGCTAGCGGCAGCAAGGACCCTGTTCGTCTGCGAAGTCTTTGCCGCCAATCCCAACCGTGATCGATGGAGCATACACTTCCGCGGTGCACGAGGACTCATCTCTCGACTTCACGACAAGGGCCTCTCACAAAATCCGACCGACGAACTACGCTTTCTGCTGCGCTGGTTTGACATGACTGAGTCATTAGTTTGCCACGCTGCCAGTTACCTGGTGCCTGAGCAAACAACGATCCCTACCCCCTCAACGCAACCCTCTGATAGCGAGCCTGTATATATTGACATGTACCTCGCACGCACAAGAGACCTCTTGGGAGTGTTCAAGGAGATTGCCCGGCTACAATATCGAAGTAACAAAGCCACAGAAACAGAAGATGCCGAGGTTTCATGGCTTCTGAGCTATCTTCGGGGCATCATCGACCGAGACCGAGCCCATCCGCCTCCAGTTCTTTCATTACGGGGTCGTGTCTTCTCGCCACATGAGGTGAACGAGTATCGTCTGTCAAACCAGGTCTGGCAGCTAACGGCCCTACTCCTAATCCACCGTCGCCTCCGTCGCTTGCCCAGGTCCTCATCCACAGTCCAAGACCTAGTCCGCCGCATCCTCGAGGGCGCTGAGCGGATGACACTTCGGGATGGCCTCACGCCCGTAACTCTGCTCACACCTCCGCTGTTTTTTGCGGGATGTGACGCCCTCGGTCCTCATCGGGAGAGGGTGCAGCATCTATTACATGGTGTTTCCAAATGTCTTGGATTGCTCAACACGCAAAAGGCCCTCGACATCCTCGAGGATCACTGGGCAGTAGACGACGGTCATGATGATGAGCTAGCTGACATGTCACTACCCAAGATTAGCGAATTTCTACCATACTGAAAGGGGTCGAAAACTTGTACTACTACTGCTCGTCATGTTCCGTCTACGGTTACGGCAGGGAGCTGGTCTTTTACTTTTGGGTCAGTTGGAGTCTTTGTATTTAGCGTAGTCTCTTCCACGTATATACAGCTCCTCGTCCCAGCGTAGGTCGAGGCACTCTTCACAGAGAATGACCATCGTCCGTTCAATGCACTGGTTGCTTTCACATCATGCGAGGCGTCACATTACCAGAGAGTCTCGCTAGAAGCAGCCAATTTACTCAAATTCTGCTAGCATTGGTGCAAACTGGCCGATTTATGCAATTATCAAAGTACATATACGACGCAACACCTCAGTCCTGGTCCACTGCAGGCACCTGCTGTGTTGCACAGTGGATGCCACCACCAATGATTGGAAGTGCATTGATATATACCTGCAACACCTTGCGGTCCGGGTACAGCTTCTGAAATAGCTTCAAGGCTTCCGTATCCCTCTCATCATGGCCAAACTTGGGAATGATTAGGCCCCCATTGACCGGCAGGAAGTTGACATACGAGGCAATGATGTCCCCGTCAACCACGTTCTCGAGCTTCCCCAAGTCTGGCTCTACGCAGTCAATCAGTTCGATTGGTCTCCCCTTGGCGTCGGTAGCACCGGCAAGCTTTTCCCTAGCGTCGTTGTACGCCTCGACGTATCGTCCAGGGTTTGTGGGTGAAGGTTTGCTGAGGACGACCTTGCCTGAGCCGACAAATCGAGCAAGGGCGTCGACGTGACAGTCCGTAGTGTCCTTATCCGTCTCTCCGGAGAGCCAGAGGAACTTTTTGACGCCGAGAACACGCGATAGCTCAGCCTCAACCTCTTCCCTGCTGCGGCCGGGGTTACGGTTCTCGTTGAGCACCGCACTCTCAGCTGCCATGAAAGTACCCTCCCCATCAATGTCCATTCCACCGCCCTCAGCAACGAGCTTCACGGTCAGAGGATCAGCACCCGTAATCTGCTGAGCCGCAATGGGCGCGATAGCCTCATCTCCGGATGGTCCGCGCTTACCGCCCCAGTAATTGAAGTTGAAGTTCACACCACGGACAGACTTTTCGTCCCGCGACTTGACAAAGATAGGACCGAAATCCCGAATCCACAGGTGGCTCGTCTTGGGCTCGCTCACGACAGAGACACCTTTTGCTACTAGAGCCTTAGCATCGTCGAGGGTGTCTGGGCTGGCAAACAGCGTGACAGGTTCAAACTCGGCAATGGCGTTGGCGATGGACACTACTTCCTTCTGGGCTGCCAGTAGTAGGTCCCCGCCAGTGACACAGGTGTTGTTGGGATAAGCCATGAGTGTGCATTTGTGAGGTGTAGTCTCGGCTGGCTGATACCAGTCGCTGGTGTAGGACGTCATAGTTGTATAGGGTTTGGGGATTGTGTTTCAACAAGCGGGATAGGACTCAGGGCAGGAATGTTCTCTGATTTTCTGAGGACTCTCTACATGTTCTAAGCTGAAAATGCGCCCTCTTTTGTAGTTCTTGGTTGGGAGTTATGGTCATTAAGAACGTCAACCCAAAGTTCCCAAATAGGAAGGTTGGGGCGACTTCGACATCAACCCCACCCAGATCAAGCCTTTCACGAGACATGGACGCCACACGGTGTAATGAGAGCGCCTTATAGTGGAGAGCTAGTGAAGGACAAGTCAAAGGGCGTTGGTCTTGGTTGGCCATCATCTTGTTGTGTTGAGAGGGACTGACGTGGAGGGCATCTGACCAGCTTGCTAGGCTGGACAGCCAATAACCCAAGGCAAGAGAGAATAGAGTGCAGCTCTATGGGTTCCCTTTGGCAAGCAAGGCAATCATTCATGTGCGAAGAAGGTTAGGCTGAAAAGCCAGCTACTCGAAGCTGTGTAGAGACCACCACCTAACAGGCACTTTCTTGTCACCTTATCAGCAAGTCATGGATTAAACTAGTACTATGGAATCTTCAGACTTCAGCCCCCAGGGTCGGCCTGACCGTCCATTACGGTGAAGCATTTTTGCGATTCCGCTTCTAGTCGCCCCAGCCAACCACAACCGACCTGTGACTTGCAATATCACATTATGACCTCCAGTAGTGGCCAGCCACCGTCGCTGCTAAAAAGACAAAAGAACTTGTTGCTTGTCTAATCCATACAACTCCAATACAAAGAAAAATGCAGACAATTGCTGTTGATGCCATGGACTCGCGTCGCTTGCATCACCCCGTCAAACCCCGGAACTCCAACTAAAACTTAACTCTCCTCACTTCCTCATAGCAAAGATGCTCAAGAATATGCTCCATCCGAATCCCACACACACAGCTACCAGCACTCTCGATCGTACCGGAACCCAGAGGAAGTTGCAGACGGCCACCAGTGGCCAGATGTGCCAACCCGCTTTGACAAGAGGCCATAGTCTATCGCGGATGACGAGGAAAATCAGATTTGGGTGAGGTACGCGGGCGATGTTTGTACAGATGAGAAAGACGGAGCCGCTGATGGCGAGGCCAATGGTCTGGTCGAGTACCAGCTTGGCCAGGATATTGCGCCATATTATATCAGGGCTGAGGTTGAGGCATGACCGCTTCTTTTCACGGACCACGGTATCGTCGTCCTTCTTCTCTTCCAGCTGCTTCACGTCGCCTTGGATGCTAGGCAGCACCTCGCCGCTGGGCTGGGAGCTGCCAGTAGGGAACCAGTCCTCGAGGACGAACTGAATGATGTTGCCGATCTGGGAGCCGACGAAGCCATAGACGGCAAACTCAAAGACCTGCTGCCAGTCAAAGGTGGACTGGCCGGGGGTGCTGTAGTGCTTGATGAGCTGGACGACCAGGTTTGCCGAGACCTTTATGGCCAGAGCCTGGAGGGCAAGGCGCAGGTTGAGGGCGCGACGCATGGTGAGGAGATGTGTATTACGCAGCCATGGAGGGGTTCAAGGCCATGGGAATAGAGGCCATAGAGCGTGTGGGGGCCAATAGACGGGTCGTGGTGAGGAGGCTGTTGTGTTGTGATTGATTGTGAGTGAGGTTGAGACTGGCTGTGCAGGGGCGCTCCTGGGCGAATGAGAACAGCTGTCCCTTTTACGGGGCTTGTCATGCTGAAAGTGGGCCTTTTATTTCCCCATTTGGTAAGACCCGATATGATTATTCTTCGCTTGAGGTCGCGTCTTGATTAACCGCGATGCGCTGCAACAGTAGGGGCTTGGCAGAAGGAGGGTAAATGCATGATATTCACGTGTTTGACGCGTCCAGGAGCGGCAAATGGACATTGCGGCGCATTTGAAGATGCCATGTGAGGTGGTGGTGCGTACAAAGACGATGCATCACAGTTACAGCTGTACGGAAACACACAAAGATAAAGCAAAGTAATAGGGTGCAGGGACATATCACTTTAATGCAATAAAAAAAGTATTCCAAATGCCATTTGTTAACGATTTACAACTATTGAGAATTAGACGTTTTATTCGTGAGGCTAGCTACTGAATGGCTTTGAGATGCAAAAAAGAATGTCTGGCAATGTAGGGTAAGTAGCTCAGCTGCGACAAACGCCAAAAAATGTGGATAATAGTGGAATCAAACCACCAATTTTGGACGAACAGGGAATCGAACCCTGGACCACTCCCATACTAGACAAGTTCTTCATGAGAAACATGCTAAGGGAGTATTATACCACTAAACCATTCGCCCGAATGGATGTTGATCGGTTTCCCAAATAGCATTTGAGAGGGACGCTGAGCATGATTCAGGCGCAATGATATCATTCACCCAACAGTAACCAACTACGAACACACGAAACGAAAACATAGAGACCGTAAGCAATCGCCGTTGCTTCATGCTCAAACTCCGGTAGACAAGTAACCATCAAAGACGATATACCATGCATGCAGGAAAAGCACTATCAACTCCTCAGCCAAGGACAAAAAAGGACAAAGATAATACGCCAACACTCCTCAACTTTTCCTGCTCTCATTCCCAAAACCTGGCCAACCCATCATCCGAAAACTCATCAACAAGGCGTGGGAGAGGAGTAGTTGGTGCCTCTTCCAGGTCCGAGTAAAGCTGCCCAGCATCATTCTTCACAGGTCGATCAACTCTAGGCCGATCGCCATGCCACTTCTGTGATCTCCGTTGGGAGCGAGGGAGCAGAGGAAATATCATCTTCTTGTGAAGGAGCCGACCCTGGAGTTGGAGACACTCCATGGTGGGGAAGTGATTTTCAGGATACAACTTCCCATTGTCAAAGAACGCCCATGCTCGTTGCCGGTAAATTGAGCGTTGAAGATGGGCAAACTCCTCGAAAGACTCCTCCCCGTAGAGGTACTCTGATGGGGGAGGAACTTCCTGTCCGAGCTTCTCCCACTGACCTGGGCCATCCAGCTCATTTTTATCTGACATATCTTGCGTTGGGATAATGTCACCAATAGAGGCCGATTGGGAAAAGGTTTCCCGCTCTTTCTCAAATAGGCTGAACCACTCCTTCAACTGAAGATGGTGATTCTGCTCTGCTGAGCTGAGAAGATTGGTGACAAGGTCGAAACCAAAGAGTGCTAGGCAGTCGGCCATCCCAGGGGTTGTCTTTGCCCCGTTCCCGTTCATGTCGTTGAAGTAGGCCAAGTGGCTGAAGCAACAATTGTCAGGAAACATCAGGCCAGCGGGATTGGGTGTGGTGGAAGGAAGATCGGGCAGCCAAGAGTCGGCACAATGGGCAAACATTGCACCATACAAGCTCTTGACGTATTCGTGAACGCAAAGAATCCCCTCACGCTCCCAAGGCTGGAGGCGGCTGACTGCATTTCTGAAAATGTCTCCACACTGGCGTGATTCTTGCCCAAGACTTTGGAGACGGGGTCGGATGACCTGGCACAGAATCTCGTATCTCAAGAGCGCCGCCACGAGTCTCTCTCTTTCAGGCAGAGAGAGTCTCCAGAAGAGGGCCTTGTCGTGATTGCCCAATGTTGTCTCTCCAAGCACTCTGTTCTTGAAGTAAGGCCGAGACTCGCCGGGAGAAAGACTTGACAGGAAGAGGTAGGCTCTTGTTGGGTGCGGAGAAGTGGCCTTTGTGAGGTAGTCTTCGGTGAAAATAGAGAGGTGATCCAACAGTGCTTGCACCTTAGGGTTGTCAAGGCCTTGGCCGTCTTCAGAGTACTGATGTGCCAGCTGAGACGATGCCAAAGACTGAATGTGTGATTCGACCAAGTTTGTGTCATGGTTACTTGGGAAGAAGAGAATTCCCAGAATGTCTTGGAAAAGGCGCAATGCCATATCATTTCGCACAGCAAACTTGAGACGCTTTGAAGAATGGTCATCTGAGCTGAGAAGCTCGGAGCAAGGTGGCTTCAGGCTTTGTCGGCTGTAGGTAGAGGCGTTCATCGTGGCAAAACCCCTCACGCGAATTGTGATAGTGAGAAAAGAAGAAGTGTTTGAGTGAGTTTGAGATTGTATCTCGGAGCTGGAAGAAGAGAAAGACTCAAGGTGATGAAATAGAATGAAGTTTGGTTGGCGATCCTTGAGATCTGCTCAAGTGCTGAGATGTGAGAGCTGAAGAGAACAGTGGTCAAGTGTTCTGAAGAGGGAAAGAGGGGAGTTGTAAGAAATGGGGGGCAGGGGAGCTTTAAGTAGATGTTTCTTCTCTTCAGATCACTCTGCCTACCGCGTAATGAAAGAGAAGAGAAGAGAAGCGAGGGGGGGGGAGGGGAATATACAACAACCCCTCCGAACTCCGGATGACTCTTTCTTTGACTTTGACGATGTAAACAAAGACATAATAACGTAGGTAGGCAGCAATTCCCAACAATATTTTGTTGATTATTGCAACGCACCTCTAAATGAGGGAGTCAGCTATAATAACAAAGAAGATGGTTATTGACACATGCCATCTTCAAATCTAATGCTGTAAAACACCATGTCAGCCCAGGTCGTTTCTCATGGGTTCTCTAGCGAAATTCCTAAGAAAGTAGGATAACTGCGATAGAATCAAGGAGGAACATGCCTGCAGACGTTTTCGTTTCACTGTTTTGTAACGTGCTCCCAATTCCTTAACTCGACGGGCTGGTACGGCTGAGTAGCCTCTACTTGAGATGATATAAATGAAACCGCTTTTGATGCACCATCTACAGGGAATGACCAGAAAGCTGATGTCACGCAAAATCAAATTAATTATAAACTCGCTGAATAGGTTGTGCTTTCTCAGCCGGTGATAGCATTTCAACTAGACAGCTTAAATGGATTGCTGGTCAACCATAGTGATTATCTCTCATCCTAGCAGCAAGCCTCCACCAGATATCTGCTAATATGGCCTTGATGCTGTTTTCCCAAATTGTACTGAAGATGTGAATACCAGGAATTCACCTTGTTGGGCTTCGTGGTGCCTACATAAATACGATGCGAGGGGATATTTCGTGCATTGAACTTTAAACTGGTTGCTCGGTCAACTGAATGCTCGCTGTATTGAGGACCAAACTCATGGCAAGAACAAAAAGTGATAATTTTCATTTTGTTTCATGCGATGCAAATTTCTTCCCTCCATCTACCTGTCTCTTAAGCCTCTTCACTGGCAGGAGGCTCATATTGATTCTCATAGCCCTACCCGTACCCCTGTTCTGGGGCTCAACATGTTTGATAGGCTTCTTCCCATGCTACCCATGCTACCCATGCTACCCACTTGGGACCCTTCATCTTCCTATTAGCTTTAGATCTAAGTGGGTGGCTGTGCAAGGTGTCGTGAGTCGTCATCATCAGCCTCTTCAGGCACGGATCGTGTTGAGGAATGGTGGATAAAGGCTCCGAGGCCTGGAACACCGTCACGGTCCTGAACTATGCTAATCCAATATCATGCCAGGCTCAAGCGGCGAGAAATCGAAACTCAATCTGTGCTGCTCATGCCTAAACCCCCGTCCTTACCATACCAGCCTAGACATATATCAATGGTTTTCCCCATCATCTTGTTTCAATTATCCTTACCTTCAATAAATCTTTCACTATCAAGCCCAGTGATGAAGACCCTCATTCTTATCCTCCTCGCCGCCGCTTGGGTGTCCGCCCAAGACCCACCCTCCACGGAATGCAAGAGCAAGGAAGCTGTCGCCAGTTGTCTCGAGAACATTGATGTATGTATTACAGACATACGGGCTTACTGCTTGGCTCATAGCTCATGCTCCTCTAGCCTGAAAAGTGTAACGACGATATCCCCTGCCTCTGCGCAGTATATACGGAGGCGAACAAGTAAGTTTGACGTCCCCAACACGACCTCATGATAACCTTGTTGCCTTTTGCAGTTGCTTCAGAAGTTGCCCCGACAACGTTGAGGCGAAGACGTATGCCGAAACTGCCGAAGGCTTTTGCAATTGGGGGTCTGATGATGCCGATGATACACCTGAGTGAGGGAGGATTTGAACTCTTCGTCGCTTGTACTGCTAGAGATCCGAGGACACAGACTATACGGGCTTTGGGGACCGAGATGAATGCCCTACTGTTGGTAGTACCTCTTATAGACTCATCGTTCAAAGCCCCCTTCCCTGTTGCTGTCTCATGTCAAGAACGGATGGTCTAGCTCAGACATTTGAGTTGCAAACTACCTGATACAACTGCAGTCTCGCTTTGTCGCATGCCTTGGCCAGGATCATGAATCCGCCTGCAAGTAAGCATAAGGTGACATCCTGCAGTCCCAGCGTCAGGCTCGGCAGTCTACTCTTGGACCCTGTTTTCTCTTACCAAAGTCCATTTGTGCGGCACAGCAGCCGAGGGATAAAAACTGCATGATCCTGCCACTGCCACTGTTACCTACTCGGTCGTTGCTCTTTGCACTGGAGAGTGTATGCAAAATAATGGCCAAATCACATCGAAGATCCCTCAGACTGCGACTTGCAGATCTTTTGGGTGGTAGCACAGGGGAGTCTGAGGGCGAATCTCCCAAGGACAGTGCCGGGAAATTAGAAGATAACACACCTGGTCGAGAGGTTGCGTACATTCTTAGACTTCGAGGCAAGTCGTTTAGCCATCTATCGTTCGTATAGTCTCTAATAGATACCGTCAGATGGCCTATGCGCTTGCTGCCGCGAGATCATGCTGCCGGACGAAGATACAACATGGTCATTCGTCTACCCGGACGCCAGAGTAGTATCCGAAGGATACAGGAGTGGCTGCCGTCTATGTGATCTCATAGTGCGTCAGCTTAACTTTATGGAGTGGTGTGCAGTGTTTCAATTCGACGAGGGCACAACCTTTCAACTGTTCGTCTACAAAGGTGACCCGGGATGACTTCATTGTCGGCATGTTAATACCGACGATGGCTCCATCCGTGAACACGCGGCGCTCGACCTTGATTACCCTTCCCCTTATGATCGTGCGTAACAATCTTCCTTTTCCGTGTTGGCCAGATAACTGACGATGATTATAGCTCCACCAAGAGAGTTATGGGATTTGGACCGTTTAGGGTCTCGACTTCAGGAATGCGACGACACTCACCCTTGTCGAAGCCATGGCGAGCTGCCAACACGGCTGCTCGACTTGGGTACTCTAGGAACTGAGCGTGTTAGACTTGTCTTGACAGCAACCGAACAGGTTCAGGATGCCCGATATGCTGCTTTGTCATACTGCTGGGGCAAGAGTCCGTAGTTTACTACAACAACTGATAATACGGACGAGCGCCTTGGAGGGTTTAATCCTGAAGTGATGCCATCGACGCTAAGACAAACGGTACAGGTTGCAAGACGCCTGGGAATTCGCTACCTCTGTATCGATGGATTGTGCATCATACAGGGAGACCTTACAGACTGGCAGCGAGAGTCCGTCCGCATGTACATGGTGTACGAGAATGCATACCTCACTATTGTGGCAGCCGGCTCTTCAGACTGCGATGGCGGCCTCATTCACGGCACAACTATCTGCGATCTCCCCTACAAGCATCAGAGCTTCATACATACGTACATCCGCCGAGCACGCGTGTCCCTCAGCCAAAGACAAATGGACCCAACGGATACCAACCACGCTTCTAACGAGGAGAGGGCGTTTTTCCACCGGGAGCCCATCGCGAGCCGTGCTTGGACACAGCAGGAATGGCTTCTCTCGCAGCGCCTTCTGGTGTTTACTTCTAGCGACGCATACTTTGTATGTGACAAGTAGCCCTTCCCTTCGCGTTATAGCATGTACAAGTATCGCTTGCCAAGGGAGATGGGTAGTGTTCTGAGCAGTGACTGGGAGACCATCATCAAAGACTTTTCGGCGAGAAACCTCACAGTTCCAGGAGACAAGCTACCCGCTATAGCAGGCCTGGCTAAGAGATGCGCTGTAATAACGAACGGGGAGCTTGGGGACTACTATGCGGGCCTTTGGGGCGCCCATCTTCCGCAGCAACTTCTCTGGAGCCATGATATCAAGAGTACAAGTGCGATGAAGAATGTCTTCATACCCATGACCTATCGACGTGGCAGATCCATCATTGATGGCCGGCCAAGAGCACCGTCTTGGTCTTGGGCAGCTATCGATGGACCCATCTCATTTCCTCCCGGTCTGATCACAGAGCCGCTGGCAGAGATGGTGCACTGCGAGACTATCCCAACAGAGGGAAGCAACAAATATGGTCAAATCAGTTCTGGGACTCTTTGCATTCGTTGCCCATATGTTTCTGTCACCCTCACATCACACCGTAGCGGCCCCGTTCTGGCCGATGCTCAAGGTCACATCTTTACCTTCGACGCAGACGATGTTTCAGAACAGGGCGAGCTTGTGAGACTTGTTAGTGCTGGTAGAGCTTTAGACCTACATTGTCTTGGAATCTCCAAGATGGGCGAGGCCATGGTGTCTTACGGTATGGTTGTTCAGGATGAAGAGGCCATTGGTCGTTATCGTCGCGTTGGAATGTGTGTCTCATCGGGGGATTTTGACCTGTTCAAGGGGACCGCCAAGAGGACCTTTGAGATAGCTTAGAGAGATAATGACAAACCCCAGGAGGAAAATACTTGCGCATCTGACACTTACGTGGCTTTACGATTGAGTTTCGACGCAGGCATCTGGATGACATCTAGATGTTGTGTCCAATGCCCTCTTTATAGCTGACATGATACTCAGCAATAATCAACACTTGTATATTGTAAGAAGTACTCTCTAGGAGATAAATTCCAGTTCATTGCATTCGATAACGACTGACTTTTGGGGATTGGTGTGTGCCACGATATAACATCACAGTTTCCAAATTTCGTTGTTCTAGAGCAGACTGACAGATGGTGGGTTGCTGCTTGTCGGGTATTGGGTTCGTTGAGGAGCTGAAAAGTCCCTGGCATGTCTCGAGCATTGAGTAACCATGTATCTAACGTGCTCCGCTAGGTTCTTGGCGCATGATAGATGCATTATTTATGTCATGTTAACCGTTGCTTACGGCTTGAATTGGGGTTGGTAGGTAAGTACGAACAGTGAAGGAGACGATGCATGAATGACGAGGTCAAAAGCCAAGGCACTGAAAAGGCCTCTAACACACAAAAAGAGGACACCATGTTAGGGGAAACATAGTCATTGGCCTCCCCAGTAGGCAGACACCAGATCATGTTCTCAAGAGTTGCGTGGAGATGAGTGATTCACGGCGTCTACGCACATGCAGGCTTGCAGCAAGTTACAAGTTGCTGAGCATCCCGTAGTAAATGAGTGATAGGAAGTACGTGAAGAAGTCGTCTATCATCAATTTATTACGATTGGCTTGATCTTTCTTATACCTTTCTTGGGATTCATACCCTGCCCGTAAGTACTAATATAGAAACCAACTGCAGGTTGGTAATGTAATAAGCTACTGCTTTATCAGACAGCTCGAGTTTGCTACGTGATGGGCCTTGGTGCGCTAGAACTGGCAGTGTGTCCTTCAAGCCGAGAGGGACTCATCAACAACACCATGCAGCTGTCCTCTCGCTTCATATACTCACTGAGCTGTATTAGAATGCATGATATTGCGGGCTTTGATTGTAATAGTACAAGGTCATAACGCGGCTCTTCGCCTTTGCTCCCTTCTTCAGACAGCCACTGTAACCCTAGCGGCCGGTTGGGTTATCATGGACTATCCAGGGTAAGGATAGTCTTTTGCTTTAGATGAGGCCAAAACACACATAGCCGGTCCTTTGCGAGACGTAGACGTGGTGGCTGATTCTCCGAAATAGACATGGCAACCAGCCGAAAACAAGCCGAGTTCTACATACCTTGGCGTGAAGAAAAGACATGGATAGTTCTAATTTGAATCCAACCTCTCCCCACGAGAACATGCCTTTTGCTGTTTGGTGCTGGGGGGTTACTCCAGATTGGCGCTAAACAAGTTGAGAACGTAACAATCATAGCGCGCTCCATCAGTCCGACTGTCTTATGAGCAAGCACAAGAACCTTGTGATGTGTGAGAATACCATTCCGAATTCTCCGTGAACGGTTTAGCTGTAGATGGGCCACCAAAGACTTCATCTTCTGAACACCGGATAGTTCCATCCGTTCCATCCGTTGGCACCGGCCTTATTACTAGCCTTAGTCTCAAATAGGGCACTTCACCCATCTTTACCGTCCTAAGACTATGGAACGGACCAAGGGATGTTTTCTAATTACAACAATAGCGAAAAGGGTGAGCAGCTAGAGTCGGCCCGAGTGTTGAGGAATGTGAAATATCTACGGCAGACGGGACGCGCATTAGCTCCCTGGGCCGTGTTGAGTGGGTTTCTTTATTTGGAAGCGGTGAAGAACCATTTCAGTCTTATCAATTAATTAGAGATCTACTAAGTGATATAGATGTGAGGAATTGGGAGATTTTCGTGCTTCTGTCCTGACTTATTCCAGACCCAGAACAGGAGCTCGGGTGGTAATACTGAAAGATATCTGGCAAGTGGTCATCTTATTGAGGGAAAACCTCCTCCGAATGCGTCGAGTCCGTTGTCTCTAGTAGAAATTCTAATTTACCGCCTCTCTTCCGGGGTCCAAGGGTCCAAGGGTCCTATACTGAGTGAAACCTTGTCGCAAAAAGGTTGAGAGCGGGACTATGCTTTGTCGGCAGAGAACTCGGTCCGACTTGAGATGCGATCTAGTTGGATAGGAATGCCAAGCCGTGTAGAGTTGAATAGGATAGATGGTTTCTATGCTTTTACTGTGTAGTAGTCTGCGAACGAAAGGTCAAGATCATTGTATAAATATCGAGCTTCTCGCCTCCCAAGTCTATCTTTCTTCATCAGCATCAGCATCAGCATCAGCAATCATCTCAACAATCACTCATTACAACAACCTCTCACCACTTCCAAACAACCTCCCAAAACCATCAAGATGAAGGTCACCGCTGCTATCACCATCCTGGCCGCTGCTGCCAACACTGCCATGGCCGTCCCCGTTGTAAGCTACCTCTTCAGCTTAGTACCCCCCAGCAGCACTGACAACCCCACAGGCCCCTCGTGAGCAGGCCGGCATCTTTGATGCTTTTAACACCGGCCTCGGTGCTGCCGCCGACCTCGTCGGTACCGGTGTTAGCGACGCCGCCGGCCTCGCCGGCCTGGCCTTCAACGGCGCGAGCTGCACCGTCACCAGCTTCTTTGGTTTACGACGACCTACCTGCCAGGGACGCGCCGTCCTTGGCAGCAACGGCGGAATCACTACTACTACTACCAAGGGTGACACCAAGGGTGACACCAAGGGCAACAGCAACAGCAACGTCAGCCACGAGAGCAACAACGACAGCTTCAGCTTCAGCTACACTACCGAGCAGGACGGCCGACTCAAGGTCACCATCACCCCCGACGCCAAGGACAAGTCTCAGTGCGTCACCATCGTCGAGAAGAAGGGCGAGATCAAGGACATCATTGCCCGCGAGGCCGACAAGTGCCTGTAGGCGCTTACCAGTTGGGCTCAGTTGCTGAGCACGACATCATCTGCCGATCATGGTTCAGCTATGGGCCAAGAGTTGGGGGCAAAAGGAGATGCATTAGATAGTCAGTATTTCTTATAATAAAGCCATTCAGAGGGACTCTATTGGTGCCAAGCGCATGCCACAAGGCATACTAGTGACAGCCGAACTGCAGGCTCACCCATTTTTCCTATCCAAGCTACCAAGGAACAGGGATCGCCCCGATTGTCCGCAAAGCCACTAGGCTGTGTTTCAGCCTTGCTTACGGTCAGCCCTGAAATGACGCTTACCCTTGGCAGAGCCAATAGACCTACCATGTTGGATTCCCCGCTCCATGGTCTGACGTCGTTTAATAAGCTCGCTGGGCGCTTAGGCCCTGATCATGAACTGGGGTCTGACTGATCCCTGTTATCAGAAAAGACATGCTATCGCATAAAATTAGCGCAGCCACTGTCTTGTACCCAAAACCCCGTCATGTTCATAGCTATTCCTCAACGGGCGATAGCTCCTTCCCCACCTGTCAAAGGGTCATAGTGAAGTCATCACGGCCGTGATATTGAGGAGGTAAACACATCGCATTTAGACCTCAATTTCGACGCCTTTGGACGCGATTTTCGGGGATAAGAGCGCTGTCCCTGCAATTCCTATAGAAAATACACCCAAATCGAAGAGATGCCACTCTCACGAGCCCGCCGGCAGTCCAGAAGGAGTCCTCCCTCGCTGCCGGCTACACAAGAGATATCAGAGATGACGCCCACCTATCCCCACGATCTCAGCACGCCGTCGGTCGGGTCACAGCTTCATAATAGTCGGGGTTGGCGTTGGACTGACGAGCAGACGTTGTACTTCCTTGAGAGGCTACTGGAGGCTCGTCGAGACGGCGAATTAAACGTGAATAAAGTGATGCCATACCGACGTGTGTTGGAGAGCTTTATCCCCGGCTTCAAGGCGAAGTGGAGGTCTAAGATGTGGGCATATGACACATTAAAGAATAAGCTGAGGAATCTGAAGGAATTCTGGCGTGTTTTTTGTGATGCTGCTGACCTCTCGGGCACGGAGTATGATGAGGATACTGGACGGCTTTATATTAGTCGACCCAACGCAAAGAAGATCAAGGAAAGAAACCCTCAACACGGGAAAAAAGTCGTGACAGAGGGACTTCTCGTTGGTCCCTATATCACCTTCGATTCGTGGAACGAGATCTTTATAGATGACCCTCCGGCAGGTCGTCTCATCACCGCGGCAACGGACGAGAGAGCATAGGGAAGGCACGTAGGAAATGCGGCAGAAGATCAAGATTCAAATGCCATGATGGCCGACGATAACAATGAAGCTGAAGCTGAAGAAGAAGACGAAATCGAAGTCGAGGTAGAGGCAGAGGCAGAGGATAATGTGAATGATCTGCCGCAGAGTCAGCTTCCTAGTCAGCTTCCTAGTTCCTTACAACTTCCCGACTCTCTGCTCGAAGGAGGGGATTCACAGCGGATTCCTAAGATACCTCACACGCCGGCGAGAGGTTTGACTCCTTCTTCACGCCTGCGAGAGCGGCAGCGCGCCGCCGTCTCTGACTATCACACGCCGACTTCATCATCGTCGAGGAAGAAGTCGAAGAGTGCGGGTGCGATCATAGCGGAGGAGTTAAAGAAGCTTCTTCACGATGATTCTCACAGGCGTTTCTCTTTCTCGGCACGGCCAACTAGGTCAGAAGATCTAGAAAAAGCTGTCAGCAACTGCTTGGAGGTTATTGGAGAGGCACGCGGCATGCCTTATGCCGTGAGGGCGATCTCATTATTCAAGGAAGTGAGGAATGCAGTGATATGGAACGCGCTAGGTTCGAAGGAGGTAAAGGAGGCTTAGGTTGAGAGCCAACTTGGCCCGGCAGAATAAGGCTATATAGTCATTATGCTTTAAGGATGAAGCTATATAGTGTTATACTTGCTGAGGGGGGTTTTCACATATAAATTAACCTTGCTTTGAGTGCCTTATTACTGACTTTAATTAAACTATCACAAGCCCGATTTTATAGCTTTAATTTACCCCTTACCGCCTTTAGCCTCGCCGTAGCCCCTCTCTTTAGTTATTTTCCTCACCTCCTTCACTGCTCACTCTCGCTGCTGCCGTACATCTCAATAACTTCCTCGCCTCTATTGCCTCTACGGCGATGATGATTTCTGGCCTCCTCCTCTTCTTCTTCTCTTCTTATTCTTAATACTTTATTATATCTCCGCCAAGTTGCTTCTGCGATCACCGTACGCAATGCAACCGATGTCTGAGCTGGCACGAAGTCATCCGCGCGCCTCTTGGCCGCCTCCATCGCTGCCCAAGCGTGAGGGAAGTTATTCAGGTATGTCTGAAGATCAAGATCACGCTCGTTAGGCTCGAGGCTATCTCCTAATATGAAGTTCCATA
>SSHR01001501.1:0-28470 GCA_006518225.1 Fusarium neocosmosporiellum | reverse complement strand
TGAACATCAAAAGATCGGAAAGAGCACAAATCACCGCTAAAATCGGGCTTCTCCGATGTCCCGGGGTTTTCGGCCTGTCCCGCAGTTTTCGGGCCAACCTAGCTTGCTAGGTTGGATCGCCTGGGGCCCTAGCCCCACATGAGCCAACGGGTAACTCAGAACAAAGGAACAGTCCAGAATAACAGGAAAATAACCATGTTATTTGTGGTGATGTCCGGCTCTCCATCTCTGGGTGAGACATTACGACATCAACGACATTGACAACCAGGCGTCTCAAAGAAGCAGGGTTGGAAATCGATCGATTTGATCGTCGATCGGGTGGACCATATATAAATCGGCGAGGTGCAGGGTAGGCTGCCCTGGATTCTGCCTCTGTGTGGATCGCAACACATCGCATGTCCCACAAAGCACCCCTGGCAGGCGGGATTGGTGGAGAGACGCTGCTGTTGAGTGCTTTCTAAGGAGGAAGGCGCCCCACCACCTTCCTTTTTAGGATTCTGCAGCTTCGTCGCCTCGTCACGTGAGGCTCTGTCTGATCGATATGATCGATCGATATCGATCGACTGAGAGGGCCGCTCGATCGATCAGGGCTCGGAATCGATCTGTACGATCGATTTCCAACTCTGCAAAGAAGAAACCTAAAATAACACAGCCCTATCTAGAGGCGGCAGAATGAATCATTCTTGCCTGCCCGTATCGGCCCAAGTCTGTCTCCATCATCTATATCAATAAATCTACCAAGTCATGTGCTCCCTAACATCCTGCTCACAAGCGACCCCCCTCATTCCCAACAAACTGCCGATGATTCTGCTCGTTAAATGTATAAGCTATCTCAAACCATCCAAACGACAGATAACATCTACCTAACCTGAAAGTGATTCACCGGTCTATCAAGGTTTGAACTTAATGTCATCTTCTTTAGGGATAGGTAGTTCTCTAACATGGTTTCACCTACGGAGCGACTCTTGTTCCCCAATTGTCAACCTCAGCAGGCTCTTCTTTTGATTGCACCACATGATCACATTTCATCGTGAGCACTATGAGTATGACAGCAAAACGCCAAATATGAATTCAGATCTAGTTATCTAATCAAAATCCCCATCATAACTCCTTACCCTATTTCACACCATCAAAGCACCCAAACTCCCCTATCCCAGCTTACTTGCCCAAAAACTTGTCAGCCTCCGAAATAAGAGGATCAACCACCTTCCAATAGTCAAAGAGTTCCCGGATCATAGTGTTGTCCTCTTCTTGGACTGGTGGCCCGTTCGTCCTGATGTAGCGGAGCAGCTCGATGACGGGCTTCTTGGCCTCAACGAGCCGGTCACGGAGGTCCTTGGCATCCGTCGACAGCCACTCGGCGCCCACTATAGGCTTGTGGACTCGGTTATTGACCTTTACGATCAACTCATCGAGGCGAGTGACGGTTTCCATCCCGCTCTTGAAAACGTAGTCCTGGTCCAAGTGGTTTGGCACAGTCCCCGCAGGCGCGGGCTGATCCGCGCAGCCAATGATCTCGTGATCATCGGCCTCAGTGATAATCTGGGCTTGGTTCTGTGCCATGGTGGGAGTTGTGAAGAGCTGTGGAGCCTGAGAAATGGAGTGAGTCAAGGCTTGATATCAGGTAGGGAGATGGTAGCAAGGCGCAATGATGATGAGAGCAAGAATTGGATAATGTACAAGACCAGATGGCATATTTAAAGCCTTAATCTATACTGCCTCAATAGCCAAGCGTAGCTCGAATCCTGCAGTTCCGCTCTTGTTCAGTACTTGTTATCGATAGTCCTGCCCATGTCCGTACCAACGATAGGGTTGGGGTGTCGGAACAACTCGTATAAGAAAGAAAAGTCATCATCCGTAATTCCGTTAAGGATGTTTAGAGTTCTCACTCAGCTTGTCCACATGGAATGTGCAATCTAGAAGAAAACATGAACAAATGCTCAAGCTGCATGTTATTACGCCAAGGCACGTCTTTGTCTTTATCCCGGGTTCGTACAGTGAGAGGACAGAAGTGCTGCCCCTTCCCCGAATTATCTACTTCAGAACAAATAAACACTCCAAAGATCAATCCAACTTCTCTATTGTGTTACTTGCCCGCGTTGTCTGTGCTAATGAATCCACCGTCATGTACTCTCTAAACATGCCGTTTACATACGACTCCCCTCATTCCCCACAAACTGCCTATGATTCTGCTCATTAAACATGTCTTGTCCCGTCTGCGACCCAGATGCAAACCCCTGCGAAGAAGACTCCCCCATAGAGATCGACGGAACTTGCATCTGTGACCCCATCACCTGATGGACAGAAACACCCCCGTACCCCTGCTCCGGCTGACTCTGGAAGCTATTCTGGGGAATAGGGGATCCCTGAAAGTTGGCGTTCGTATTCCGAGGAACACTCTGGTTATTCTGCTGATAGCCTTGACTGTTTTGTTGGTACCGCATGTACTGTCCATCCGGCTGCTGGTTCTGCATCATGCGAGGATCCGTCTGGCTTTGTCCCGGTTGCCCAGACATGCCGAAGCCCATGTTTCCCATCGGTGCCATCTGCTGTTGCAGCGGCTGCTGGTATTGTCGGTATCCCTGTGGAGGCACGTTCATGCCTTGGTTTGGCTGCATGTGACCTTGGTTCAAGGGCTGGAACGGGTCCCCCTGAGAAGCCACTCGATAATGCGAAGCATCAGAGGACATGGTCGTAGCATGCCCATGCCATTCGTGAGAACTCATCTCCTCCGCCTTTTGCGCAAATCGGCTAGACTTGGCCTGATACGGCGTGTCCTGCCTGGCCCGCAGGCCATAGTCAATAGCCCTCCGGTCACCCTTTGTCCCACGGATATCACCCAGGTACTCCCCAAAGCTGAGATACGCAGCCTGCACAGTCTTGAAATGCTTCAACTGCAGACTTACGGGGATGCTCCTGTCGATCTCAGCGTCGAGTTCGCCTCCTTGAGCGTCAAACTCTGCCAACGCGAGTGCCGTCTGACACAGGTTGCGGATCTGACGACCGTTCCAACGACTGTACTTGTGCTGTGTAAAGTGCTGCTTCGCAAAGTCCTCGATCGAAGAAGCATCAAAGATGATTTCTCTGCCCTGCTTCTTGAATCTGTCTCGGATGAGGTCGAGGTTCAGTTCAAAGACCTTGAGTGTCTTTTCCTCGTCGAGTTCTGGGTAGTACAGACTCATGTGTACTCGAGACGCAAAGGCTTCGTCAAAGTCGCCGATACGGTTAGTGGTTAGAAACAGAATACCTGTGTAGTACTCCAGAACTCGAAGGAACACTAGACAATGCCGTTAGAGAAGTCACTAATCGAGAAAAGTGTTGCAGCTCACCAGCAACCAAGCCGTTTCGCTTAAAGTCCATGCGTTCTCGAGCAGATAGGAAGACATCAGCCTCGTCCAGAAGCAAGATGCAGCCCCATCGACTGGCCAGGGCGAAATTTCTCTCAAGCTCCTCCTCGACTTCGCGGGCAGTAGTTCCAAGATCACCTAACAGATCAGAATAACAGTCTGTTTGAGAGGGGACTCGACCTACCGCAAGTGATTTGGAATAGAGGCTTCTTGAATAGTTCAGCGATACCCTCTACAAGATGTAGTTAGTAACGGTCACTCAGAGAAGACGTTTCACAGGGCAGATACGCACCAGCAGTAGTCGTCTTTCCAACTCCAGGTGCTCCATGTAACAACATGATGAGTCCCTTGCCTGAGATGCATCAGCAAACGATACTCTACCGAAATAGCACAGCAATATCTTACCCTTTCCCTTGATCAAGTCAGTCTGCTCATCCTTTGTAAAAGCCGTCTGCCTCGACCGAAAGTGCTGTATCACGAGAGACTTGACCATTTCTCTGTGACCTGCCGGCAGCTCGAGGCGCTCAAATGCGTTGATCGACACGCTCCTTGCGTCGGCGTTTTCGTATCGGAGAAACGTGAGGTCGAGTTGAGCTGTTGGCTCCTGTCAGCTTGATACACCTCGGTCATCACGGTTGGTTACTCACCCCATTTTCGACTGCGCAGCACAAAGCCAAATACGCGATACGTCATGACCACCAGTTCCTCTTCAGTGAGCCCTTCCACACCGCCCAGATCCTCCAATGGTCTAGGAGACAACAGCAAAGACGGTGCCCGCAGGGACGTCTTTGGAATAAGGCTTCTGACATAGTTTTCAGTCAAAGTCGAATCGATATACTCGCCGTCATGCACAGCCTGCCCATCACAACAAGAGGCCATACAAGGTTCATCATCCCTATCATCCGGAGCAGTACCAACAGGTCCGATTGTGGGCTCCCACTTCTTTCGTCTCTTCTCGTCAGCCAACGCCTCATTGAAGTCCACGACGACTTGACTATCAATCTCGTCTCGAGTATCCAGCGTGAGACCCATGTAGTACATGGGCTTAAACTTGGCCACGTCAAGAAGCATCTTACCCCGCTTGATAAAGTCCTCCTGGAGATGCTTGTTCTTTGCGTGTCGGAAAGGATACACAGGCAGCGACCTGATATCCTTAAGTTCTCCAAACTGCGGAATCTTAAACTTTTTCGAGACAGGTCCAAACTGCTTGCCATCAAAGTCGATATAGACACAGTGGAGCATGACAGGGTCCTCTCCCTCGTCATCATCGCCCTCATCTTCACTGTCGCTGTCATTCTTGTTCTTTGGCTTCTTGTACCAGCGCAGCCACGGCTCCTCAACCTTGTGCCGCGGCGTCTGGACGCGCAGGATGACGTAGGCCTGCTTGTCTGTCTGATCAACGACCCTGTCTCCAGGCTTGAACAGATGCCAGATGTCGTGAAAGGAGACGTGAGTGTAGTCGGGACTGTTGATGTGATCGAGCTTTGCCTTGATGTTCTTGTCGAAAAAGTCCATCAAGCACCGCAAGTGGAGAAGCCCAGTGATGGTATTGTGCTTTTCATCCTTGTCTTCTTCCTCCTTATTCTCGTCTTTCTCGTCTTCCTCACCCTTCTCCTCTTCTTGCTTATCTTGAGAATCATTCTTGTCGGTGTTTTGTGACTCCTCGACCAAGCCATTCGTCTTCTCTGGTTGATCATCGCCTTTCTTCCCGTCAGATTCTTTCCCAGACGTAGACTCCGAGGCTTCTCCGGAATCTACTCTTTGCTGTTCACCCTTCTCCTCTTCCTCGGGTGTTTCCGGGAGCGGCTCTGTTCCATCGTAGCCCTCAAACTGCTTCTCCAGGTCCGCAAGATACTCCCTCAGCTTGGCCTCGTGGTAAACCAACTGCCTATAAGGCCGCAGAAACACCATGGACTTGTCCTTGGCAACAATCCATTCTTTCTTGTCCATGACGCGGCCGAAGATGGCCACCAACGGACCCGAGTGAATCTTGATTCTCTCGGGCAGAGGCCGTTTGCCAGCCGACTCTTGGTCTTTGTCGCTGTCCACGACGCCATGGCCAGAAGACTTTGCCTTGACAGACCCTTCTGCACGATTTACAGGGAGTTGAAGGATCGTCTGAGGCTCTGGCTCCGAGGACACGATCTCGATAGGGGTCAGAATAGAGCTTTCAAGCTCCCCCTTACTCGCAATAAACACGAGCCAATCGACCTGAACAATCTTGGCCTTTTCTCCCTTGAGAAATGCCTCAACGCTCAGCTTCCTCGACGCCTCCGGTTCCTTCTCAGTCAAACTCCTAGACTTTGCCAACAACTCTGCCTCTCGCTGCTCCTTCAGAGCCTTCTCAACCTCCAAGAGAGAATTGTGCGATATGTTAACCCGCCTCATGAACCACATGGCGTCCCAATAAAAGTCGAAGTGTGCTCGGCGACGAACCGTCAGCTCGTTCAGTGTCATTGACTCGACAGGGATATCCTCCACCAACGCCTCATGCTCTGGTTGCCTGAGCTTCTCGAATGCTTGGTGGAGATCAAATATGCCGTCGACAAGCTTGAGCTTGGCTTCCATGTCGGAGAACCGCTCCTGGAATTGTTGGAGGCCATGATCCTGGTCCCGGTCGCTGGGCGGCTTTGCCGTGGTGAGATTACTCGCGTTCTTTCGTGAATCTAGCGGGCTTCCATCATCCTTGTTCGATGCCAAGTCTGAAGCAGAAGCTTGAGCGTCCCCAGCTAAAGGACTCATCTTGACTTGAGTCGCAAGGGTTGCCATTTCAGTTGCAGAATGTGTGTTACTGATATGGCGCCTCGACCCGATATATGAGCAGCAAATGAGGGGTATTGACTCGCCCGAGATCCCTCCAGTATCTATCTGCATGGATCCCTTTCAACCTCTCTTATTGGACAAATCAATGAGGCCTTCCTTGTACGCCCCGAGCTGCTTCGGTGTGCTCCTGCACGAACCCTGCCTGGTCAGCACAGCCGAGCCTAAGGAAATATTGGACATAGTGGTGGTGATATCCACATGACCCCGGTCCAGCCCCCAACAGCTGAACATCCATCAGGCTTCCCTCTTCCCTCGGGGCTGACAACTTTCTTGAGCTTCTTGAAAACACTCACTTCAGACTGACCTGTCTTCTTCTCCAAATTAGTTACAGTCATGTCCTACCAAATCCCTCCAAGAGACACGTCACCACATCCAACATTCAGACTCCACACCCCAGCAGTCGACTTTATCGAGAACCGACTACCTGAGTACCATGAAGCTTTCGATGTTCGAAGGGTCCGTTACGATGTCAGCCAAGGCCAGTTTGTCGCGCTTATTCCGGCTCCATCGCAGAGCCTGATGGTCCCCGATGCCTCATCTCTCACTCAGCCTCGACCAGCGCCAGCTACTGTGGCCGACATGAAATTCTGGGATGAGATATTTCCCAGTGCTATGGAACTCTTGAACAACGAGACTCCAGCTCAGTCCAAGCATAGTGAAGAATGGGGTATACGACGCTTGACCAAATGGCAAGATGTTGAAAGCAAGCTAGAAAAGGCACGTCAAGTTTACGACTTTGAGACAGGGTCACAGAACGTCGGCATGATCAGAAGAGGACTGAGAAGCTTCATGGATCGTCACCACGTTAGCGCACAGCAAGCTACCAAGTTGGTTCCAAACTCTGAGATTGCCACGCCTATCGTCGGCGTCATCAACCTCATGGTAGATGTAAGCATCTACAAACATTGGTGACTGCCCCAAACACTGATAGGTACTTCCAGGCCTATAGCAAAGCATCTCAGGTCCGTCAAGAAGTCAACTCAAGCCTTGAAGACTTGCCCGGCTCGTTTGCCAAGATAGATATGTATCTTCAGTCGTACCCGAAAGATGCCAACATTATCAAGGCCTCGACCAATCTCGTGCTGGCTATATTCAAGGCGGTGGAGAACTCTATCAAGTTCTACACGAGTATACAAGGTTAGAATGCCCCCGAGTCTTCAACATCCCAACTAATGGCATATCACAGCGAAAAGAGCCGGTGTCGCAATTCTCACAGGCCCGCAGTACCAGGAAGTCCTGGTCAAAAGCCTGACAGAGATGAAGAGCTGCTGCAGTGAATTGGAGAACCAAGCACAAATGTCCTTTGGTCACCGCATGATGGGCGGTAAGTGAAGAACAGCCAACAGCACTACCAGCGACTAACACTGAATCATGAAGACAACGACCGCGTGTTTAGAGGCCTTTCAGCAATCATGCAGAGAAACACTGTAACAAACATGGGTCTCAGTGCCATTCTCCACGAACAGCAGGCCCAGACTGCAGGCGTGCTCTGGATGCAGGACATGTTCAACTGCGTCCTATCAATCCTGAGCGATAGAGAGAGTATGTCCAACTAGTTACGCTGACGAGTTGTCTACTAACACAGTCCAGGAAACTGGCAGCCGTATTCGCCTGTTCCGTCAAGGCCCGTGACTCCTCAGGGTATCCAAATGCCAGAGCTCACACCCCGAGAATTGTGGTCTCGTCTCGGGATCCCGAACTTTGACGAGACAGACCTGCAACACATGGCATCTCGCGCAGAAGAAATGTTTCATCAAGACCAAGGTCGAGCTCAGCAAGTCGTGACAACGCAGCTGTTCCGCAACTGGCTCGGTAGCCCCAGCTCTTCCAAGCTTCTTGTCCACGGCGACTTTAGAACCGCAGGAGATGTATCCCCCTTTTCTACTCTCTGTGCCGTTTTGGCACACACATTCAGAGAATCTGGCCGCTACATCAGCCTCGTCTTCTTCTGCGGCCGTCACCTCGCTTGGGATGAACATCACGGTGGTGCTGTCATGATACGTTCTCTCATCGCCCAACTACTCCGTCAGTTCCCAGGGCAGTACTTCCAGCCTGATGCTCAGATGTTTATCCAGAATATGGATCTCAGGAGCGTCGAGTCTCTATGCAGTCTCTTTGCCCATCTCGTTGGCCAGATACCCCCGAGGACGCCAGTTATCTGCATCATCGACAGCGTCAACCTCTACGAGACAGATGAATACCTGGATGACCTGGCGAGCGTGATATTGAGTCTAGTCGGCCTAGTAGATGATGGTAGCCGTGGCCGAAGACCCCCGCTCAAGCTACTTCTGACCAGTCCACGAGCTACTGTCGAAGTAAGGAGGATATTCGACCTAGATCCACAGTCCTTGCTTCACATGGAGAGCCTGCCTTGGATTGGGAGTAACTTGGGCGTGGGAGGGTTTCAGGAACAATTATCCTCGGGGATGTAGGAAATGTGAATATTGGTACCAAGCCAGTGGTATTCCGCTACGATAAATCCCAACCCAGACCACACTGTCAAGTTGACTGTCAGCTTCTTCGAATATCCCGCGTGTTTCAGTAGCCTAGGAGGTCTAGAAGGCCCCTCAAATTCCAAGTCACCATCCGCCTTGGGAACAGTGCGCTCAATGTACAAAACCAAAATCCCTTGACACCGCCTCGATTTTTCGTTGCCTGTGCATCATCTTCACTTGCCTATTCTCGCTACCCTCACAGATCGTATCAGGCGTCGATGTCGACGAATCCAGGAGTCGATGGAATGGCGAGCGACGGTCCAAAACCACCACCAAGCTCAATAAGTTTGCCCAGAACCCAACAAGACGAATACAGAAGCGCAAAGGTAGAAGACGAGGCGGCAATAAGTATCGTCATTCTCCGCTTCTCAAGTCCCGGCGGTCGATGCGCGTGTCGAAAGTCCAACGGCAAGTCAAACACACACTCTTCGTCAGTGTTGCCCTCCATCTCATCAACCGTGTCGCTCTCAGAATCGCTCTCGGGTGAGGAGCACCCGTCGAATTTTAGCTCAACCTCACAGTCTGTGTGGTAGAGTTGAGATTCGAGTTTGTCGAGGCTTCGGGTCGCCTGGAAATAGTTTCTTTGCCGATCGGCAAAAAACATGACCAAGAGTCGCTAGAACAGAGTCGAACAGCAGTGCGAGGCTGCGAGCAAAGCAGCAAAACAGTCGACTCTTGGGATCACAAGTAAACTTCAAACTGGGCAGAGAAATGATGAGAGTAGACGGCCTTGAGAAAAATGCCGCCAGATCCGAGTTAAAGCAAAGTAGCCGAACAAAGAAGTTCAATCTCGTGACTTTGCTTTCAACGCTGTCCCCCTCGATTCAACAATGATTCTTCCTCCCCTGCGTCTGAGCTTTGACGGGTGGCTGAATGGGCTTGCCGTGATTGAGTTGACGCTGTGCCAAGGAATAGAGGCATTGAGGGGTTCCATTGGAAGTTATCATTTTGCATTGTTGAGCTGCTTGAACTAAGCTCGTTAGTTTGCTAAGGACACTCGATACTCGAGTCCAGCGTAAGTATGAAGTGGCTTGCCCCGAGTATGAGATGGTGACGTCCCTATTCAGATCTATTCCCGTCCATCAAACACCCTTCTTTGACACGGACCATCCACCAAACTAAAAGGCCCTTAAGCCCTACAAGGTCGAGCACCAAAAAAAAGGCCTCCACAAAGAAAGAAAAAACGGCGTCGCGTCGAGCCGTGTGGTACCCGCAGAGGGGCGAGTCGACAAGACACGGCTCGGACGGAGTCACGATGGGTCCCGTCGGGCTCCCATTCTTCTAGAAGGATTGATTATTCTCCACCTTGAATGACGTGACGTGGAGTTTGGAGGAATGAAGCTATGACCCAGCTTGACGGGCTGTTATCTTTAGAATGTCTCTCCTGAGCGCTGATGGGCACCCCTCAAATACCTCCATCAAAGGATCTCTATCACACTTGAATGCCATTGCTACAAAAAAAAAGAAGAGCAAAGAATGCCCATCCCTCGGCTCTACTCAAACGCACTCACATGCAAAAGCAATGCCACAAAACTTACCGATGATCCGGAGAATCTCGTAGCCTGCTGGGCGCACATCCAATATCCAACATGACTCTGCATGTGAGGAATGCAAGGACCACCCCAGATTCCTTCAGGGGAAATTCAAGCGCCTATCTACATCTCGCAGTTCCCGGGTTTCATCACAGCAACGTCAAGGGTACCTGGTGTAAAACACAACAAGGGCAGCATTCCAGCTGTTGCGAAACGTCGCAGTTCAGACATTCACAACCAGATACAGTTCTAGATGCACATTATCCATTCCAGCATTCAGTCTTGATCAATCTCATGCTCATCTAACTATGCTGAATCACCACACAATTCCCAGTCATCTAAATCGCCACCAAAAAAGCACATTTCGCCCCGAAAATAAATAAAAACCGTTTCACTCGACGAAAAGAAAAATGGCCATTAAAAAATTTTTGAAGAAAAGAAAACGGGAACAAGGAAAGGGGAAAAAGAAAGGCCAGCGTCTAGGTCACCACCACACGAAACAAAAAGACCCTTGTGAAAAAAAAAAAAAAATTTGTCTGTGCCACCAGGTAATCTTACTTGAGTCGTAAGCAAACACCCATTCCAGCTATCGAAATGGGCAACATAGATAATTACGGGGGAATAGGGTCGATGCTGCCAAGCACCATCGTAATACGAACCGAACCAAAAGCTCAGACATACAAAATCAAGGAAAACAAACTTGAAACCGATTAGATTCAGACTCGAAAAACGTCATCGGATCCATTCCAGCCACAATTGGGTTCCGGCTGTTGAGACCCAACCTGCCAAAGCATCCAGGGTCCAAGCTGGGATGACCCTGAGATTTTAAGATTACCTTGGGCCATCTCTGGCCCTCCCATTGGAAGACACCCCTGCCAAGAGTGCCATTGGGCACAGTTTAGGTACCCTTGATGCACCCCGCGGTCAAATTTGTTTGACAGGTTTCTTGTTATTGTTGTTGTGGTTGTGGTCTGGACAAGTGTATATATGGCGAGACAGCCCTGTTCCCCCTTGCGGCTGGGCTCTGCATCTTCATCAGAAGGCACACGACCACCTATCCACGCGGGCGAAGTCCTTTAGTAGTCTTCTCAACTAGTAGTCCAGTCATGGCTCCACTACTGACCTTCGCCCAGCTGGAGCAGGCTGCTCTGTACGTGGTGCGTCTCATCGCCGACATTCCCGGTCTCGAGAACACGCGTCTGGCCATCATCGGGGACCTAGCCGTCACCAAGTATCTGCCAAACCATGGCCGCCCTGCTGTACGTTCATGCTCTCACCCAGACGCTCTCAGCACTCACTGACATTCCCTCAGAGCATCGACCTAGTCATCAGCAAGTCCTCCTCCCCCGGTCGCGTCCGCAAGGAGATTGTTGGCCACCCCATCACGCCCCTCATCGAAAAGTCGGGCGCCGTCTTCTACCGCCACACCTCGGGCTGGGAGATCGAGGTCAAGCTCATCCCCGACTGGCTGTGCCCGTACCTCCCGGCGTCTGCCCGCCGCGTCCGCGACGTCACCGGCGAGGCGACCCTGCCCTACACGTCTCTCCAGGACCTCATCGTCTTCAAGATGGACGCCTGCGGCCTCCACGAGAACGACGCCAGCAAGCGCCGCGACGCATGCGACGCCGCCGCCCTCCTCGAGCTGGCCTCGGAGCACGGCGCCCTCAACCTCGACGAGGACCAGGCCGAGCGCGCCGAAGAGGCCCTCGCCGACATGGTCGAGTTCTCGGACCCCGAGCACGACAAGAACTGGTGGCAGCGATGCCTGGGCATGGTCCCCGACAAGCCTCGAACCCCCCAGGAGATCCTTTCCGACCTCGCCGACCGACCCCAGACGGCCTCTTCCTCGCGCTCGTCCATCCACTCGTCCATCTCGCGAGCCTCCTCCTACGCCAGCACCCACTCCTCGACCTCTTCCGTCTCCTCGGTCGGAATAGACGAGAAGCCCTCCATGGCCGAGAAGAACGGACGTCCCCGCAAGATGAGCATCACCAAGAAGACGCCCCGACATAAGCGCCACACCTCCATCAGCGGCCTCGAGGTGCACATGCACCGCCTCGACCTCGAGCGACCAGCCTCTCCCGGCATCGCCCTCACGAACCGCATCTAATGCACCACCACTTTTTTTTATTATTATTTCTTTGGAGTTTATGTTTTTCATGCTGTTTGTTTTGATAGGGAACGCATGGCGGGAAGCTACTTGTACTACATTACGGGATACCCAATTGTGTCGTTTAGCGTATTGTTAATGTGTGAGCCTATGGCAACGAGGTTTTTTTTGGCAGAAAAAAAGTACATTTTGGTTAGGAAAAAGTTTGGAGTTGGGAGGATATAGACGACGGGTTATGGTTTGGAGGATGTATTATGGACCTTGTTAGGATACCTTCTCTCCTGTTTCATTTCCTTTGTCTAGCTGTACTCTTCTTATTTAGATATTAGAATTAGCCACTGTATTATCGTCAAGATATCTCATTGCGAAATTTGTCTTGTTCCAAACGGTTCCCTTTCAGCAAGTTACTGTGAGCATCCGCGTCATAGCCCAGGATCGGGAGAGCATAGTCCATTATCCAGTGGAGCTAGGGGGGTCGTATGCCCTAAACAACCCAAGTCACTGTTGAAACCCTTACTCGAAACTCAAATCTGACTACACGCCGCCTCTAACATGACTTGGACTGAGCCTCCATAAGACAAAGCTTGTTTTCTTCATGTTCCTTTTCTCCATCCCACGTCGAGTTAGCAACGCCCCAAACGACATTAACATGCCTGGTAATACACACGGCTCTCAGGCTTTGACCAAAGCCATCTCATTGTTATGAATTTATTACTACGTTTAATTTTACTGCTACCTCTAATCTCCTTGCGAGTCTGGAACCGTAATACTAGGCCGAGCCCTTGTCGAGGCCTTCCCCAGAATTGTAGTATCAGACGGGTAATTGGCAAGTCAGAAGTCGAATCCAGGTTGCCATCTTCTTCGAAAAAAGCAACCGACAGCATCGGCCCCTGTGTAGAAGACAAATAAAGGACAGCCAAACTCTTGAGATGAGCATGATTACAATTCCCTCAAGATTCATACCATGGAAGAATGGGCCCCAACACGCAGAGCATTCGAGTCTTGCAGGGATGGACGCTGTGTCCAAGACCATGCAGGCATCACGTCTGCCTGCAAGAGAATCCATGCAGTTTCCACACATGCATGAGTCTGTAATACTAGGCTAGATCGATCTCATGCAGGCCTGATTGAGGTCTAGGGTAGAATAAATATGGTGTCGCGTGACCTTGGACAAGTTGATCTTTTGATACTTGACGTATGATTGGCTTCCGAGTTTGAGCTGACTTTGTTAACTCCAAATGCAACCAGATCCCACAATACATCAATCAAAGTAAAGGATTGCTTATGTACATAATAGAAATGCTCACATTTATCGAATTTTATTCATTTAAAGTATCCATCATAAATCTCCCCTCCAACACCTTCACGACTTGATCGGGGTCAAACTCCCAGACGGCATTAGGGTAAGCCACCCCCGGCATCAGCCGCAGTGGCGCACCACCTTAGGTAAACCTCCACCTCTAACCGCTCCAACCACTGGAAGGAATCCAACCAACCACCCCTTATCGCATCCACCTTATGTAAGCCTCGTGTTCAGACGAACATTCCGTCACAACTCCAGGACACCCTGTTTCATCCCTCCCATCTCAACACTCAGCGCACAATTGACTGTCGCGTGCACCCCTCCTCACACCACAGTCAATCATGCTTCCAAGCCCTAGGGCAAAGTCGCGCGACGGGCAGCAGACGGACCTGCTCCAGCAGGACACGGGCCGCGACCATGAGAAGGCCTCCCTCGCCAGGAAGAACAGGGACAAGATACGATGCCTCGACGGGCTTCGCGGCATCGCCTGTCTCATCGTCTTCAACTACCACTTCTTTTGGCCCTGGACTCCCGCTGTGATGCTGGGCTATGGCGCCCTCGCCCCTCGTTCTCCCGAGCCGTACTGGAACTGGCCCTCGCTGCCCATTGTCTGCCTCTTGCATCGTGGACGTCCAATGGTGGCCATCTTCTTCGCAATCTCGGGTTATGTCATCTGCCGTCACATTCTGAGGTCAATCCACGAGCGTCGTCTCGAAGACACGTACCAGAAGCTTGCGTCGGCCGTTTTCAGACGCGTTTTTCGCCTCTACATCCCTCCCACCATCAGCATGTTCATAGTGGCCATGCTGGCCCAGATCGGAGCCTTCAAGTCTGAATTCTCCATCTACAAGGGCCCTGACTCGGTCTACATCAACGCCACCATAACCACTGCTCAAATCCAACTGGATACGCCGTGCGTCAACGGGACCTCCATCATGGGCGCTGCGGGCGTCGCAAACTATCTGGGCCTGCAGGGCCCACTGTACCTGGGCAACGCCACCGCCAACCTGACTGATCTGCTCTGCGTCAACTCCACCTCGCGACTCTACGGGCCCGACAAGTTTTACAAGCTCGAGGGCGAAGTCGAGGCGGAGCTTGCAAAGAACACGACGGACAACGCCACCACCACTGCCCTGGCGACTCTTGAGACTCTCTCACCACGTTCCTATCTGAAGATTGAAAAGGACAAGCGCAAGACGCCATCTTACGTTTCTGACCTTACTGAAAAGACCGAGTCTTTGAATGACACAAACCCCGTCAACCTGACCTGGGTACAGTTCGGCGGCTCTTGGGAGGAGCACCCCTTCATCCACGACAACATGACGTACGCCCTCAAGAACTTCACGAGGGCCTACGCCGAGTGGGCAAACCCCTTCAACTTTGGCCACTACCATCCCCGCTATGACCCTCACACCTTTACTATCCCGATGGAGCTGCGTGGGTCAATGGTTCTGTACATCTTCCTGCTGGGCACGGCAGCCCTCAAGGCAAGATGGCGGCTCCGTTTTGCAGGCTTCCTTTCCGCCTACAGCCTCTTCATCGGACGATGGGACATGGCTACTTTCTTGGGAGGCGCCCTCCTCTCGGAGCTGGACATTCGACGATCTGACCCCAACGACCGGACAATAGCACCTCTAACCGCGGGTGTAACCAAATCTCGCCAGTCCAACTCCCAATCCACTCTGATCCGCGTCCTCGTCATCTTTGTGGCCCTCTACTTCCTCTCCTACCCCGACGTGGGCGCGGAGTACACCCCTGGCTTCGTCTTTCTCTCCTACTTTGTCCCCAAGTACTACATCCCCATGTCGGGTTGGATGTTTTATCAGTCCATGGGTGCTCTTCTTCTCCTCCCCTGCATCCTCCGCAGCCCCCTGCTATGCCGCCTCCTTGAGGGCCGCGTGGCACAGTACCTTGGCAAGATCAGCTTCTCGCTGTACCTCGTCCACGGCCCTGTCCTGCACTGCATCGGCTTCTGGATCATGCCGAGACTATTTGACAACTTTGGCCGCCTCACAGGTTACGCCATTGGCTACGTGACACTCATCACCATCACCCTTTACCTGACAAACCTATGGCACAGAAAGGTGGACGTCTGGAGCATGACTGTTGGAAGGAGAGTTGAAAAGATGCTGTCTGAATGAGTGAGGAGCAGTTAGGACTGGTTCCGTTGGAAAAAAACTGCATTGTAGGTAGGCATCATATGGCGCAAGGTTCTTTATTTAGTATGCAAGTTTTGCTTTTGGGGCATTTGGATATTCCACTATAACGTATCTACTTTGGAGAATGATATACTAAAAGCCCTTATTCACTGGATGCGTGCACCGAGTTGACTGCATGTTTCGAATCTGTAGACGACAATGGAAACCAATCAGATGTCATCAAGGATGGCAGTCAAGTGAAATTGATTACCCCGAGTTAAGCAGGGACACCCCGTTGCCTTTAGATATCTATCTGCCGATTGCTCAAAAGGGGATTTCTTCACAAGAGCATCACCTACCTAGTATTATAGCACTTCAAGACACACAAGTTTCACGACTCATGGCAAAAGTATCGGGCTGAATTAGTGCATTGTTGTCCTAATCTAGAATACCTAGTAATTCTGAAAGTCATTTGGTACTCGAGTCGTCAATCTCGTGAACCCCCATGATTACAAGTAAAAAGTCCTGCTCATCTCTTGACCCTAGAACTTTCGAATAGCATCCATCAGCTCCTTCGCAGCATCCTCTCCAATCTCATCCGCCAACCATCCCTCAGCCTTCTCAACAAGCATCTCCCAAGTATCCTCCTCACTCTTGAGCTTGCTCTTGAAGAACACTACCGCACAGGCAGTGGCGACAATGTCGTCCTTCTGCTTGTGGTTCGCCACGGCGGTAGGCAGGCTCATCTTTGCCAGCTCGCTGGCCTTCACACCCAGCACACCCTCAAGCTCTCGGCTCCAGGACCAGCTGCCAGAGAAAGTCTGCAGAGTGATGAGAGTCTTGAGAGCAGTTTCAGCATTGAAAGCAGGGGCAGGAGGAGGGGGAGGAGGGGCAGAGGAACCCAAGTCTTCATCCTCCTCGAGGTCGTCTGGCAGCGGCATGCATGCTGCACTTTGCATCTCCCTATTGTACTGCGCAAGAGTGGCATCATCGACAGGCTGTTCTGGAGGTGCCAGTGCCGGCGCAGCATAGATTGGTGGCTGGGAGCTACCAAAGAGGTCACCTCCAGCTGCCCCTTGAGGCTGACCAAAGGGAGAGCTCCTTGCTGCTTCGAAGGATTGTTGGGGGGCGCCGAATAGGGCACCTCCAGGTGCCGCGGAGGCTGCAGGAGGCGGCTGGGCACTGCCAAACAGGCTACTGCTCCTGTTATAAGTTGCTCCAGAGTTTCCAAAGCCTCTCCCGGGGCTAGAGGATCCAAAAGCAGGCTTCGCCTGGTCAGTCCCACCTTGGACACTTCCAAAGAGTCCTCCAAAAAGACCTCCACCACTCGTGGAGCGGGTATCAGCCGTGGAGCGGACGTCGGTCCTGGACCTCGATGGAGGAGCAGCCGCCTTGACCATGGACCCCATGGACCTGAACATGTTTGCTCCAGGAAGACCCATCTTCTTAGACTTCCGGGCAGACATGTTTGCGGATTTCACGTACAAGTTCGTAGAGGCTATACCGCCAGCCATCGGGGCACTACGACCAAAGAAAAGATCTTGAGGTTGCATCTCGCCATAGTCCTGATATGAAGGAGGAGCGTCGTACTGCTTCTTCTCCCCGTCATTGTCCTCAACAGCGACGAACGAGCACCACTTACCACCGACTTGGTATGTGACACCGAGACGGACAGCCTCTCGCTCGACGAGATCCGAGAAGTGGCCCTCATGCTTCTCCTTGAAGAGCTTCCCGTTGGGATCCTCGGCGTGGGTGATCCATCCTCGACCCTCCTCCAGCTCCTTGACTTCTTTGCGTGCTGCAAGACGGTGGATGACCGAGTCCTTCTCGGCGAGGGTGGTGATTGGGATCTCGAGCTCCAGAGGACCATGGCGAGATGTGCCCTTGAGGAGGACCGACTTGGGTCGCTGGTCAGGCGTGGCATCGGAGAGGAGAACGTAGACAGTTGTGCGATTGAATGGGAACAGGGGAGGAATCTCGCCTGGCGTCTGGAGGTAGCGAGGAATGGGGACAGCAGGAAGATGATCGTACTTGGAGTCGACGTCAGGCGCATCGGTCATAGCGGTGTCGTTGTCGTCGTCAACCGAGCGATCAAAGAGGGAGATGGGCTGCTTAGACTCGCTAGTCTTCTCTGCCGCCTCAACCTCTTGGACATCAATCTTGAGGCCATCGCTGACCTTTTCGACCAACTCGAACTCGTCGTCGTCGGTCGAGGTGTCTGCCTTTTCGTACTTGATCTCAAGAGAGTAGTCGGTAATATGCGGATACAGAGCTCCCTTGAGCATGCGAATGACCTTCTTGTCCATCTTCTCGCCGTGGCCGACCGTCTGGGCGAAGCCATTACCAGCCCGAGCGACACCCTCAACCAGGGAGGTACTGGCGCCGGATCCAATACCGAGTGAAAAGACTCTGACAGAACCCTTGCTCTCAGCCACATTACGGTTGATGAGCTCAAACAGGCTGTCCTGGTCATAGATGGCACCGTCAGTCAGCAGGAAGATCTCCAGGTTCATGTCGGTGTAGCGCTTCTTGAATGTGGCCTCGACGGGCCTGTACATCTCGGTCCCGCCAAAGTCGGCATCGAAGGACTTGATGTGGCGCAAAGCCTTGTCGAGACTGTCCTTGCTGTAAGTCTGGGACCTGTCCCAGAGGAAGCTGAAGTGGGAACCAAAGCTGCAAATGTTGAACTTGACGCCAACGGGAAGAGACTTGAGAAAGATCTCGAGGGCAGCTTTGAGATCGGGAATGGTGCCGCCCATGCTTCCACTGCGATCGCAGATGAAAACAATCTCGGGCTTCTCAGAAGGGAGCTTGAACTTGGGGACAAGGGTTGTCATGAGGGCGCGCTGGTTGGGAATGGTGGGATGAGTCTCGAGGATTGCCGAAGGCTCTCCGATGTTTGTGGCGACGACCTGAACAATAAAGTCCTTTTCCAAAAAGGTAGCGTTCTGTTGAAGAGTGGCCGAGGCCCGGCGGAGGGACGGCTCCTCAGACTCAGTCGTGGACGTGGTGCCGATGTTGACCGAGATGGGATGGGATGGTGACTGGATGGACTTGATGGAGGAGCCTTGGGGCATCTCGGCATCAATACTGAAGGAGATTCCTTCATCTCTGATGACAGTTGAGCCATTCCCAAGGCTCATAGCTTCTCCATATCGAGGCACAATGTGTGTGGGAATGGTGAATCGGACACCGTCAACCTCGGCATCATGCTTGAGCTCACCCAAGTAGGTGATGTCAACCTGGATCTTCTCGCCGGCTGGAACATTTCCGATGGTGGTAGTGAAAACATCAGCAGCCTCGAGCGACTGCTCCAGCAAGCCGGCAACCTCTCCCTGTGCTTTGGCCTCTTCATACACCTGCTTAGCCTTTTCGCGCTCCTTGACTACGCCCGTGATGACGCGGGAGCCGACTGTGCAGGTAAAGGCAACAACAGAGACTCCGTCGTAGAGGGGAAAGATGTACCGAAGCTCATCGATGGCGTTCGCTTTGTCGGGGTTCACGAAGGTCTGGGTGAGGTTTGTGCGGGATGTGGTGGCGAGGATGGTGGTGTGGGCTTTGACTTGGACCTGGGGGAGGTATTTGCGAGAATGCTCGACCCAGATGAAGCAGCCGCAGCTGGGCATTACCGTTCGATGGTAGCCGAAGAACGACATGGCTCTGGTGGTGTTGATGGTCGATGATGTGATGTGGGGGTAATGATGGTGATGTAAGATGAGATGCTCTCGGCCAACAAAGATCAGTCACGTATCACCAAGTAGCGGATATCAAAGATGGATATGGCGATGATCGAAAACGAAAGAGAAAAAAGAGATGGAGAGATGGGGCGTTAGTCGTCAGTCTCTTAAAGGGTGCGGCTGAAGTTGGCGCAGCACCAGGTGAATGAATGGTCACAGTGAATCTCGCAGTGGATGATGGATGGAGAAGGTGCGTGAATTGGAGGGGAGCAGCGGTAGATCTTATAGACGGAGGATCTCAATTGATAACACGGGGATTGTCCAACTGTGACGGCATTATGGCAGCAGTTGTTCAAGCATTGATCGATGGATGTTGCTCAACAACTGTTTGACTTCATGACTGCCTTGGCTGCCTGTGCCGTTTCTGCCTGAGGCGTTCTAGCCAATAGAACTTGACAGCTGAGTCATCAGGAATGCCCATCTCCACATCTGATTGGCTCACAGCCAGTCCTACTTCAGCCCTCTGCCCTGTTGCCTGCTTCACCGAGATATTCTGAAACGGCAGCTCGCCCAGCAAAATACCACCAAAATCACCACCGAGGACACCAAATACGAGTCTATTGCGCGGTTATTGATCCTCTGCTTACACAATCACATGCCCCTTCACCGTCGTTGGGCTGTGTTGCCGGCGTTTAAGCGTCCTTTTAGCGTGAGGGAGCCTACGCCTCACCACCAGCCACAGTGCGCATCCTGGCAATGGCGTCTTGGCGGTGACATGGTACTTAGCCCAACATGACAAAGCGCAGTCTGCCTTGGCTTGAGATTGAGGTCGAGATCTTGAGTAGAGACGGGAGAGGCAGACCAAGGGTCCCGATTACTTGGGACGTCATTCCCAATGTCGCATGGTCGATACCTTCGATGACTCCTCGGCGAATGAGCTCCAGGTCCTCCACCTCAACGGCATCAAAGCGGAGTGATCCGATCACTCTTGATCTTCAACATGGATCCTCCCAGCTGAGGATAAACGCGTCCTTGGACCAGACTCCGTACCGTGACGCTTGGTAAGACTACACAAGTCCTACAGCCAAGACAGGAGTGCCACGCAGTCGCAAACCGTGATGCCATCTTCTGCATGCACACCGATGGCCATTGCCAATGAGAGCACCATCAAGACGCTTTAGATCACGATACTCCAGGACTGTTTACGTAAACATCCACCCAGCATACGTAGGACAAACCTTGGCCTCGTAGGCTCCCACGATTTACAGATGAAGCCTACAGGCTACATCTCAGGCAATCCTCCTCTCGTCCAAGGCGTCAACATTCTCTACAGACCCAACCACAATGCCACCTTGAAGGACTCTTCAGCCAAGTGGCGCCACAAAGAGACCATCTGGAACATCACCTGTTGCCTGTTTGGGAAAACACCAGGGGGCCAAGAAGCCTTCCTTCAACAATAGGGAATCCTTCTCGAAGGATGCCTAAAGCCCGCAGGCGCACCGAATTACTAGCTGATGCAAGTGGTCTGCAGCAATCATCCCTGATCCCTAGGCTTGTGTCTCCGTTTGCGTCGCCGTCAGCTACAACCCAAACATGCTACCCCAAACCAGATCCTTTAGGCCACAGGAACATCATCAATCCGCCCAACACCCGGCTCTACCAGATCTCTCCGATGCAGCACGACCCATCACACGTCGGGACCTGCCGTCTATACAGACAGGAGGAGGCCAGTGGGCACGACAGATCTCGCCACCGCCGCAGGGGTCAGACACACTTCTCGGAGCGACTGACCACTCTCCGGTATGGCATGATTGTCAACAAGACCAATGAGAGTCAAGCGCTCGACCCGGAGACGACTCCGCGATAAGTGCCGACAGGAAGATGAAGCCCATCTCACCCCCCGTCAATGCTGTATGTCAGTGCAGAAGCGAGAAGACCTTGCAGAAGAGGCTGGCCGGTTTGCGAGCGACTCCAGTACAGACGCATGAACGAAGGGGGGGGCTCCCTGACATAACATCAGATGTGATATCTTGGCGACGCAGGTGACAACACTAGGCGAGATTGTCTATCTGATATGGCAACTACGAGAGTCCTGAAAGGTATAACTAAACGATAGGACACTTCCAGATAACCTCTAGCTTGGCGACGGATGCCATCGGCAGTACAAGATCTCACTCAGATCGATAGGACCGGGCACCCCCTGATGCCGAGCACGAAGGATCCGTGATCCAACGAATCTCCCGTCTCACCCCATCGCCACCAACAGACCGGCACATTGAACCCGGATGTCATACGTTTCCATGCCGGCTTGGCCAATTGGCGAAAAGTCCAAGAGATCCACGGATGCGTGTCATGGGCGTCGGTACCAACATGTCGGTACTCGTCCCTGTTCATCGATCCTGGGATTCAGCCCCCACGGATCCAGGGGCGTTGTTGACGAGATCAGCTGGGATAGGCGAGACAGCGAGGAGTGTCAGACGATAACAATATGGGAATACGGACTCCAGCAGCCTCGGCGGACCGAGCAGTACAGGATAGGATGCGCATCTTCAGGCCAATTGAAGCTGTAACAGGGGAACCTTCAAGTATTCAGACTATGCTAGCTGTTCTGGGCGTGTACCTACTCTCCAACTCCCTGCAGTCCGCCTAGGTGCAGACACTGGTGGAGTAGAGACCGGGTTTCCATCCAGGCGGGTACCCATCTATGCAGGTTCCTCGGGTCGGAAGCAGGTAGAGAACCAATTGATGACGGACTAGATTTCATCAATGTTTTCATCAAGAGACTCCCAGCCCTGGGTGCCTCATTGGGAACCTTGAGGCGTTATGACTTTGCAGCATCAGTGTCAACTGCATTTCAGGGATAGTCAACCACGGTGACCACAAAGCCCAAGCCAATAAGCTGAACCTAAATAACAGACGTGTCTGGCAATCAATCTCTTCACCCCCATCTCCACCCTCGCCCCGATCACGTTGCACTCATCTCACCTACAGGACATGCCACTATTCCCGATGCCGTCCTACCCACACCTCCTATTGGCCAGTTCCCTTCCCGCCGGGTGCTAATGCAACAAGTGCTGACAGGTGGGGCCGTGATTCCTTCGTGGGTGAGCCGGAGGTTATCTGCGCGTCGGGGTCAAGGGTAAAAATATCATCTCATTCTCCTCTAAGGGTAGTTACTAAAATATAATAAAATAATAAATAAAAATAGTCTAAACTCTTAATCCTCTTAGGATATTATTTTCTTATATTTATTAAAATTTAGTTATCTATAAGAGAACACTGGTGAGCGAGGCTGGGTAACGATGCTTTAACACAATGGTTAAAATTAAATAAGCTTTGCAAATACACCCAACACTCTGCCTCAACAACCCTCATTTCATCAAGAACACATGGCAGTATTTAAACTACCTAATGACTACTAACACCTTGCTGACCAATCGCGCAACGGAATCCCTTTTTCTCGTGAATCAGAGAGCTTCGCATCTCTTATCACTGTCCAACAGTGGCACAACACACACAAACACACAACACACACACCATTTCGCAGCCTGCCCGCGACAAATTGATTCTTCCTCTTTCAAATAAGAGTAGCCCAAGCACCCTCCATCTCAGCTCTCTTGAAAGACCGGCCACCATCCCTCACTACCTCGATTTGATCGTCACCGCGATGGAACCTCCCTCCACACCTACCCGCGGCCCCTCGGCCGAAGTTGCTACGACTATTGCCGGATGCACGACAGATCACCCCTCCGTTTGATCTCCGGAATGACCCAACTGCCCTTTCCAAGGATGAGAACCGAGAGCTTTTGACAAACATCTTCCCGGGCACGACTGGCGTCGGTTCTGACGGTTTCTTTCTCTACGTTTACGTATCCGAGCTGCCTTCCAAGCCATGGCCAAAGACGGTTGCTGGTCTTCCGCTCTACTTGGCCCCCCCGACCTGGCTCCCAATATTCTCCCATACCCTCTGGGCGGCTTGCCAACAGAAGAAACGGCACCATAGCTGATCACTTGGATGGACGAGACATGAAGCCCTGGGCTCCTCTTTTGAGGCTGTTCGTGACCATTTTCTTGCCCTGGACATCTCCATCACACAGGTCATGTACTGGGGCAACTTCCTCATCATAATCCTTGAACATCGCGACACCGACATGACCAAACTGCCCTGGAAAGCAGGTCGGATTTCGTGCCAGTACTTATATGATAAGATAAGGAGACCACGCTAGCCTCAACCTCGGAGACAGACGCAGCCTTCTAGAAGTCCTAACCAGAACCAGTACGATACCTTGCAACCTGGACTAAGGGTCACATCTGGGCACTTGCCCGAGATGCCTGGAATGTTTCAGGCCACGACAACTGGGGTTCTCGTCAAGGACAGCGTTGGGAATGAATTCATGACGGCTGCTACGCATGGCTTTCCTGAACAATGTGGCACCAGCGTCAACCATGCTCTACCTAGCGGTGGGAGGAAGATCGGCCAAGTCATCCACGAAGTCTCTCACACGGATATCGCGCTGGTCAAGCTGGAGCCGCATGAGAAGTTTGTCAACTTGTCGTTCGAATCCGAATCCATTGCCGAGCCAGTTCAGCTGAAGCGGCTCACCAAAGCCAATCAGCTCAGGGGAGGAGACTACGTTATTTTGGACTCGCCAGACACAGGTTATATTGATGGCGTCTTCCAAGCGCAAGCCTATCAACGTGTCCCAACGGATGACCCCAACGTGACGGAGCACCAGTGGATCTCCGTAACCTGGAGTTACATGGGACAGGATTCTGGTATCAATCTCTCGGCTGAAATGTGTGGCAGCGCCATCTGGACTGAGGATGGCGACGTTCTCGGTTTCTTCCGATATGCGCCTGGAGATGGAAGCACTGGGATGATGAAGGACTGGTGTGCTGCCACGGCAGCCGATGAGCTGATCAACAGAGGCTTTTCGCTTGTTGACACGTCAGACCGAGGGATGTGACTGGAGAAGCCAGGCTCTGTCGACGCCGTCAGAGATGGCGTTTATTTGTTTGTGTAAAGATACGGCCGATCAAAGGAGAGGTAGGTGGAATCGAGGCTGGGAGGGTGATAAATTTAAAGAAGAGTTAGATAATCTTTGCCGTTCTGGCGTCCCAGCCTTGACCCATGTGCTCCGATACTACCCCGTACCATTCATTTATGGGTGATGAGAGGCGAATTGTAAGATGAGCCTCAATGCGATAACTAAATAGGCTCAGCCTTATGGTTGCTGGGCAAGATTCCAGAGTCACAGGTTTATGGTCGAGTTATGGTGAGGGCATGAGTTGGGTGATTGTCTTTCAGTCTCTCCACAACAGCCAACAGGAGATTCATCACGCTACTCACAGCAATGTTTATAAGAGGGGAGTGAAGACGGCTCGCCAGACAGACTCGTGGAGTGTCAATTCAATAGGGAAGCCATACTAAGGCTCAATTACACCGGTTGCTCTCGACGTGTTTGTCGCACCTCAGAACCATCAACTTAGCCCCCCTCTCGAGTTCACAGCCAAGTTCTAGAAGATAACCCCCCAAAGCCTCAATACTCACCATGAAAACCCAATATCCCATTCTTTTGACAGCCGCAAGTGGCCCGAATGGCCCGGGTAATCTCCATCATCTCATCGGAACCTCCCCGCGATAGCCTCCCTTGCACTCGCCTCCTCTCCATCCCACGATAATTCACCAAGTGAAAGCCAACCACCATACCATCTCAATTTCGTCAATCCGTCCTCATTAAAACGCAATGCCCTCGATCCCCCAGTATCATCATCAACCACCGCCATCGCCCACAAGTCGTGACGTCAGATATCTGACGCGCAGAAGCCAAAACGCCCCAAGTATATACTCACCATCCACGCCTCTCATGTCAACGACGAGCCCTCAATCTTCAACGGTCAGACTTTTGAACCAATGTCCCTCACCCGCTGTATCCCACGAACCGCCCTCATCCTCACCCAACGAAGCATTCCGCAGAGATGCACGCCGCATCCAAGTGCACAATGTCGTCCACCGATCAAATCAGCGCTCCTACCTTCAAGAGCATCGGCATAACCAACACGGATATCCATAAAGCTGCCGGAGTACAGCTATCTCCCCATCAAGAGGTCCTCGTCGGTTCGGTCCTAGACGTAAGCTCTCATCAAACTCACCTGCTGCGGTCTCCTCTTAACACCGAAACAACCCAGCTCTTTGAAGGCCGTCCCTCCCTCCGCCACCTCTCCCTCTGGCACCCAACAGCAACCTTTCACGACCCCATAAGCAACGCCGTGGGTTTTGACAAGTTCGCTGCGCAGTGGTACGGCCTCGTAGCCCTCTTCTCCCCGATAACCATCCAGTCCCACGAGGTCGTCTCCGCCGGCAACCCCATCTCCTTCCGCCTCTCCAACAAGTACGTCCTCAAGGGCCTGGGCACCGAAAAGGTCATGGACTCGGTCGTAGACATCCACATCGGCCCGGACGGCAGGATCGAAAAGGTCGAGGATAAGTGGAATGACAAGCTGCCCCAGGGTCCCTTTGCAACTGCAAGTCTCACTCCCCTTTCTTGCGATTGACTCACTCACTATACCACCCCTCCCCCCATGACCATCTCTACTTTGCCCTTCCACATGACTTACAGTCAAGTCATCCGTTCCAGCGGCGAGGTGTGGTGCCTGTCAGCCACGCGTGGGCTATATACCGCCTGAGCCACCGGCCCATGGTGGTCTGATGCATCACGCCAGAGGCGCGTTACCATCTACCGAGTTTCTGAGCTGACATGCACGTGCTCGACCAGGCCTTCCAGAAGCTCAATGCCGTGTCGGTCCCTGCGTTTGTCAAGGTCCCCAAGACCCAAGAGGAGGACGATCAGATGCGGGCCGACCAAGCCCGTGAGGCTCAAACTTGACGGTCCCAAAGCGGAACGTTTTTGAAGCATCACCAAAAAGTCAGAATAACTAACTCATTTGCGGACAATATTAAGAGTGTATTGGAGATGGTATACTATTCCCACACAAAATTCCTGCCCAAGTTTTGATCCCAAGGCCCCGTAGGCCGGTAACCAATGTCCGCTGCGCCAGGTTCGCGAATTCAATCCAGTCCAGTTCCATTCCTCTCTTGCGCCAGAAACTCCAGGGATATCATGATTCATCACACAAGCAAGCTCACGTCTTGCGCTCGCTTTCTCCGCCCAGAAAATTGTAGTCAAAAACACTGTGTCTATGTCTAACAAGCCTAAGCCCAGACGCCAGGGGGTGGCGCCTGATCTCGGGACATGACGAGCATCTCAAAACCCTCGACGCGATTCCGGAGCTGGTTGTTCTCGCGCGCGAGGCTCTTGTTCTTCTTCTCCAGATGCGCAATGTACTCGGTCGCCTTGCTGAGGATGGTGGCCTTGTTGAGCTTGTGCGCGGGGGCGAGTCCGCCGAGGTCCTCCTCCACGTCCTCGTCGATGCCGTCAGCACCCTGGGTCTCTAACCGGTGAACCATGACGCGGAGAGCGGGGACTGAGTCGCGGAGGGCGGCGATCTTGTCGTTGAGGTTGGTGCGGTAGCGCTTCTCAATCATGTTGTGCGCAGTCTTCTTGGGAGGAGAGCAGTGGCGGCGGGTCGCGGGAGGGGGAGAAGCAGACGAGCGAGAAGACGAGGAGCCCGAGCCCGAAGACTTGCGCTTGCGCGAAGGATATCGGTTGCGCGCATCCTTGGCAGCCATGTTGTTCATGGCGGACATCTGAGAGGGGTTGGAGGTCGTGGGAGGCATCATGGAGGATTGGAGATGAGGAGGCTGGGAAGAGATGGAAGGCATGGGGGTCTGGAAGAGAGGCTGAGCGTCAATGTCGTTTAGGCCGACTCGACCAAAGGGAACGGCGTCGGGAATGGTGCCCGAGAGGTCGTGGGGGTTGATGGCGGGGCTGAGCTCCATGCTGTTTCGGGAGGGGATGGTAGAGAGGTTGATGCCTTCAAAGGGCTCCTGCTTGGGGAGCGCGTCAAGATCAGGAGAGAGAGTAGCCTTGTCGTCCCAGCTCACCCAGTCGCTCGAGACGGGAAGCTGATAGGGGTTGGCAAAGACGGGAGAGAGGGGCGAGTCGGGAGAATGGGCCGAGTCGCCGCTGAAGTCTGCGGGGTCGTAGAAGGATGCAGGAACACCAAGGTTCTGTGATGGTGTTAGGTTGCGTCAACCAAGAGGTAGAGTGTGTATGTGTATGTGTATGCGTTGGAGTGTAGTGTATGTGAATGAAGATGGTGTGCTTTGTGGTGTGTTCCAGTTGAGAGACTAGTGGAGAGAGGCTTGGATATAAAGATGAGATGGATAGATGAGATAGCTTCTCAGAGCTAGGCCCAGCAAATGCTCAAAGAGGAAGAATGAGCTGAGATGAGGTGAGGTGAGGGGGAGGAGGGGAACATATGTGCCATAAAAACGAGGCCCCAGGCTCGAGTTGACCAGGGGGGGTGGGCAATTACATATGCCATAGTCCAGGATGGGGGATGTATCGCATCGCAGAGAGGGTTGAGGGAGATGCATCGAAGCAAGGGGAATCAAGAGATGGGATTCAGAAGAAGCATACCTGTTTGTGCTGAGGGTGATCAAAGTAGTCGAATGATACGTCGGCCATTGTGTCCAAGATGAAGTCGATTGTTGACTGATGTGTGGTGCTGGTTGATACTATGTATGTCTGGAGAGCGGGAGCTGGTGGCTGGCGATCTGGTAATCGGGGGCGTGCGGTTACGGGGAGGGGGTGAGGATTGGTTCCCGTGAAAACGATTCTCTGGCAGTGTCTCGGGTCGGCGGAATGCTCAAGGTACGATGATGAGACGATGAGACGACGAGATTCTGGATTGCTGTCGTGTCTGTGGTTGATTGTGGTGAACGGTCCTGGTAGGGAATATAGCGTAGGGACCAAGTTTGCAACGGTAGGTGATCAAGATATCAGACGGTAGGTGGTGCGTGGGTGGTCGATGGTGGGGAGAGTCTCGAGTGATGTATTCGATGAGTGCATGGCACCAACAGGAGGGATGGGCAGACACTTGGATGGCGAGACGGGGCGAGCGATATATAGCTTGGCCCAA
>SSHR01001499.1:0-102583 GCA_006518225.1 Fusarium neocosmosporiellum | reverse complement strand
GGGGAGGGGGGTTCGCGCGGATGCATAAAAGGCAGCATATCCATGACTACACGGCGCTGGGTCAGCGCTGCCGCTACAGTATATTGCATGGCGCCGAGAAGGGATTGTGGCTGAACGGGGTCGAAAAAAAAGACTGGGAGGTTAAATCATGAGAATGGAAAAGGCGGCTTATCAGACAAGAGACAACTGGGGGCCAAGTTGTGGAGGCATTGTCCTGGGAACGTCGTTGAACTCGGTAAAACAGAAACAGCTCCTGACAACATGACGGAACTCGATGAACGATTTGACGCATCTGGCGCGGCATGGTTCCGTAAAGACGACCCTACTGTCTGAGCGTCGTCGCTTCCCAAGAGTTTGACAATGATTACACTGACACTGATGCTGCTGATGCTGATGCTGTCACGTCCGGGTCATGGCCACCTGAGCGAGCAGCCGAGATGCGGTACAGTACAGCAGAGTAGGGACGGCACTTGAGAAAATGGGCTAGACAGGGCTAGACGGGGCTCCAAACGGGAGCATGAGCCGTGAATGCCGTGAGGGGCTCTGCCACTGACTGGACTGTCCTTGGTCTAGACATCCATACGCAGCAATTAGACGGAGTCGAACGATCTACGCATGCGCCCAGCCTTGGATCAGGGATGCTCGCAGTGCCATGAAACATGTCAAGTTCACCGGTGAGGGGGGAGCCCTCTCCGGCAGGCAGGGCTTGCTGACCGGCCGGTAGGATGGAGTTGAAGGGTACAGTATGTATGCAGGCGGGCCTAATATGGCTCCTCTCAAGATGGGGGCCCAGCAAACAGACGACAAGAGAATGGCGTGGAAACAAGCATCAACCACGCTGTCAGGGCAGGACGGCAGATGCATCAGATGCACCCAAGAGGAACAGGATTATCATCCCAGAGTTGGTGGTGGCTGCCAAGTGACCCTGTGCTGTGGGTGACGTCCAGTTGGTTGCGGGCCGAGAATGAACAGCCAGTTCTGGACAGACCAGAGCGTGTAAACAATGTCAGTTGCTGTACGTGCTGTGCATTCATTCATTCATGTGAGTGAGGTCAAGGCCCTTGTGAGCTCACTCGACGCTTGTCTCGGCATGGAACCCTCTGATCTCGTGTTGAGTCAACTAGTCTCAGGCATGACACTCTGATGACAATGGCAGACCCTCGCTTCCACGTCGTTTGTTACTGCCATGCCGCTACAGTATCTCGCCGTCATCATCCGCCAATGCACATCCATCGCACCCAAGTATCTTTCGGAGTTAACAGGCGAACGACACGAGATGACCGGGTGTTCGTTCGTTCGCTCGCCGCGGCAGACGGTCAGGAAGGAAGGGGGAGGGGGCGTCTGCTGCAGACCCGTGGCGGGCTTGGGCAAGGCGCCGTTGACAGGTAGGCTGGGGAGGCGTATCTCCTTTTGGCATACATGTTTCTTTGTTTCTGCTTCTAGCAGGGCGAGGAGTTTTAGTTTCGAGAAACACAACCAACGGCTCGCTAGGGTCGAGGCTGGGGGAACCCTCAGATGCTGCGGAGATTAACATGATTCATGATGAAACCTGCCATTAAGACAGGCTCGAGTTGTCAAGGGTTTGGGCTGACCCTTGAGATATTGGCCCGGAGACTTGTAGATCTTCAATTCACTTGCACCCAACATAGCGTGCGGTGTTTTCCTTTTGCTCAGAGGCAGCGCGTGGTGCTGGCAGATCGACAAGGATGTTCCCGGTGGCTCTCCTCATCCCTCTCTCCTCGTCCATGGAGCTGGGGCGAACCAGCCGCGTGGCTGAATGACAACGAGACACTTGGGCCTCGATAGGGCAAGGCGGGCGCCTGAGAAAGAGGCAGTTGGCAGTCCTGGATGTCTCAGAGGATAATGTGCCCGGGCGCTGTCTCACGTCTGGCTGCATGTCTTGATGCACCCCGTTTTCTTCATCTCTTTTGGCTCCGTTGCTGCTGATGACGGCACCACAGTCAAGCAAGCTATTTCGGGCAGCCATACCGAGACACGGCCCCCGTGATGTCCTCATGGTCAACCCCGAGGGTTTGAGACATGAGACATGGATGGGCGTGTCTCCCGCGTGGCAACGCAGAAAAGAGCAACATGGCTGACTTGATCCATGGCCGTTTTGCCTATCTGAGAGGCGAGGCACATGGGAAGCTGGCCTTGTTGTTGCATCAGGAGGAGAAAAAAAAAAAAAACAGGGCTAGCAGCCAACCAACTCAACGTTGGTGGCGCAGGGGTGCCCTTCTCGTCGATCTCTTCTTGAGTTATCATAGAAGGTCGGTCCGTTCTGTTCCTTGATTCTAAGTTTAAGCCGACCCTGGGAATGAATTGACTTTTTGACAATTGGCTCGTGCGTGCGTGCGTGCCTGTTCATCCCGCAAAGTGAAAGCAAGACGGTTAACGTTAACGTTAGGGTCACCAGCCACCGCTTCTCAATGCGGCTGGCTGCTCAAGTCACCCGGTGGTATGCTATACTGCCAGTGATCAATCCCGTGCGACATTGTCGCAAGTGCGAGGACAGGTTAGGTGGTGGGAGGGCTTGCTGCTGGCTTGACGGGGAATAACAGGCATGATTTGGGGAACATCGCCGTCGTTTCAGGCGGCTCCGGCAGGGCTGATGGAGAAACCCGCCGCCGCGGCAATCTATGCCAAAGACATGATCCCCCCTCCCCCTGCAAATGTACAGTCCCTAGACGCCTAAGCTTCGATCGACGATGAAGAGGGAATGAGGGAAGAGGAGAGCGACAAGAGTCAAGAAGAGGCAGGAGTCAGGCGGAAAGAGGGTCAAGTGTCAGTCAGTCACCAAGGAGCTCGCTCCACCGATGCCGTCCTGTCCTGCAAGCCATGCCTGTGGCGAGCGTTTCAGGGCCATGATGGCTGCCCGGAGTTGCAAGAATCAACGAGCTGCCAAGGGTGGGCAGCTCCCAGGGTGAGCCCCGTTGACCTAGGGCCGCCAGCTTACATTGGGAGCGTGGTCGGCTGGATGGCGTCGAGTCTAAGCCCATCCTGGACGCGCCGCTAATAAAGGCTTCTCTTGTCGATCCTAGATCGGCCGGGATTCCTAAAAGCGACCCAGCCGATAGCGTCCTGCCCTAGCTGTTCGTCAGCACTGGTTTCGCCGGTAGCCGGACGGCTAGGTGCCACAGGCAGTTGCCAAGGGCGGGTCTTAGCGGCCGTCAAAGCAACTCGAGAAGCCCTGTCAAACTTCTAGCTCGGGCTGATGGGCTTTGGACTGAGGCTGCCGAATAGCGTCGTCGGCTAGTGCAAGCACCGTTCCGTTTTGCTTCCACCATTACGGGGACAATCGGTGAGCGTCCGTGTCTGTGCCACCTCCCACCCCCCCTTGTCGTCCAATCCGTCCAAGATGGTGGATGGCACCGTTTCTCCTCTATGCCTGGGTGGCGCGGTCCGTACATGTCACCCTCATCTCTCTTGGATATGACGGCTGTGTGACATGCCGGCAGTAGGCCGGTAGCACCGAGGAGGCATCAAGTCTTGTGTGACGCAGAGGCGTCAAGGCTGGCGCTGCGGATGATGCTGCCCTGACACGTCCGGGGGCGAGGGGGAGATCTGGGCTCGCAAAGTCAAATCAAGGCTGGGCCGAGATTGGCTCAAAGATACGAAGCAGGCGGTGATGATGAGTGACGAAGAATTCAAGAGGTCAAGAGCACCGTGCTTGTCGCAGCGACGGGCTGCCTCGCCTCGCTTCGCTTCTGTCGCTTGGCTGCGCGGCAGTCATGCGCAACATCGCAGGGTCGAGATTTGGGTCGGCTGGCGCGAGTAGGTCGCCATCACCTCATCTTGGTCGACTGCCTTGGTCGAGAACGTTGTACTAGACGTCAGCGTTCGCCCCCCTTGGTCTCCGCCCTGACTGATGCGCGCAGACTACCGACGCGTGCGGGTGGTAGCGGTGGTGATCATGGACGTCTTCAGTTGCAGCGACTGGTTCTTGAGGTTTCTGCATCAATACAGAGTTCCAGGCCGCAGACAGGGCGAGATCTCGGCGGTGTGTAAGATTTGAGTGAGCGGTGGTTGAGGTTGAGGTTGAGGGCGCTGTGAAACGGGCTGTGGGAGGATGGCGCCTTGATGCAGGCTGTCGCCGTTCGGAAGCGAAGCTGCATAACATCCATCCGGATGCAGGACAGCACGTGCTTGGTCAGCCCTCCATTACAGAGAAAAGACTCTACTGAGTCCCTAGGAACTGATGGAATGATGAATTGTTGTTGTTGTTGTTTGTGTTTGTTTCAGTGTGGCTCAGCACCTATTACCAGAAGATATCATATCCCCCACGTCACACTCTTTTTATTGGACATGGATTTTGCCCACCTAAATAAAGAAGGCACTCCAGGCACCACGCGGCAGGAAAGACCCGCGCCAAGTTCCTTCCCAGAGAACGGACTTTCCTCGTATATTTTTGCGCTTTTGGTTCTTACTCTCAACAGTATTCAGAAAGGAGCAGGTGCCCTCAACTCGCGCCTTCGCGTTTTCAACCTGTGACTCATGCTAACCCGTCGATGCTCGGGATTAGGTCCTTCTCGGACTTTGTAGCCTTCGGCCTTCGGGCCAAAATCTCTCCGGCGTGAGAAATCCGAACGGCCACTTGGTCAGCGACCGTGACTGGGAACGTGACTTCGCGTATATGTCTGTCACGTCGTTTCTATCATGATGCCTCGTAGGCCTTACGCACTGCGTGTCAAGAGAACGCGATAGTGCCTCGTCAGCTCATTTCCTGCCTTGCTGAGGCCAGGTTTCATGTACAACAAGTGTCCCCCGTCCTACTTGTCCATATCCCCACCCCAGTCCTGTCTCCTGTCACCGACTGGATGAGGCTCGCTGATAGCCATGCCACCGGACACGACCGAGTCCGAGCCTTCCACCTCCGCCTCCGCCGCCGCCGCCCCGGCCGGTACGGAGCCGTTGGCCTGCGTCTCATGCAGGGCCCGGAAACTGAAATGTGATCGCACAAAGCCGGCCTGCAGCCGTTGTGTCAAGGTTTCAAATGAGTGTGTCTATCCAGAGTCACGGCGGAAGCCGACCTTTAAGCGAAGAAACGTTAAAGAGCTTGAAGCACGCCTAGGTATTACTCACCTCATGCCTGGTTATTCATTGATGGGTGGCTGACTTATGTGCTCACTCAGCTCAAGTTGAAGACTTCCTCAAGGAAGCAAACAAGAACACTGAGGAAAAGACTGATGATGGGAGCCCTGTTCAACCGGCTCAGCCGGAGATAGAGGTTCCCAATTTCACTGGCGTGCCTCGGCTGGGGGGCGACTCTGAACAACCTCAGATGTCATTCCTTGTTCCAGATCACCTTGAACAGCCAGATGCAACAGAAAACCCTCCCAACACTCAGTTGATGGGGTTGGGTATGACAGAGTCTTTGCCCCCAGACGACGTGATGGAGGAATTGTAAGTGCACCCCTCCGCTGCTTGACACCGACTAACATGACAGAAACACTACTTTCTTTCAACATCAGTATCAGATGATACCCATCGTTCATCCTGGACGTTATCTCCAGGCTTTCTATGGACCCCCTGTGAGAAAGCCCCCTATGTGCCTACAGTACATAATATGGGCACTGGCTGCTGTTGGCCATGCCAAGTACAATCAGTATCATGAGGTCTTTTACCGTCGGGCCCGGCAGTATATTGAGGCAGATGAAATGAAGGTACAAGTCAAATCAAAGCCTCAGCTGGATAAGGCTAACGCCAACTTCAGGGCCATGGAGAAGTCTTTGTCTCTATCAGCCATACGCAAGCGTGGGCTCTCATTGCCTTTTATGAGGCAAAGGTCATGCTATTCAGCAGATCAACCATGAGCGCCGCAAACTGCGTCCGCCTCTGCCACATGATAGGGCTTGATCGCCTAGACGGGAAGCGCCTTGGAATGCCACCGCCCTTGCCACCCGCCCTCACATGGGCAGAGCTTGAAGAGCGGAGGAGAGTCTTTTGGGGTGCCTTTTCGATCGATGCCCATTGCTGCATTTCGACAGGCTGGCCCAGCTTGATAAACAAAGACGACGTACATCTACCACCCGCCCTCTTGGAACTTGTACTGACGAATTAGTAGATTGCTACTCGACTACCATCCTCGGAAGATGCATTCTTCGCCGACCGGGAAGAAGAAGCCCCTTTTCTGTCTGAAGCATTCCGAGGAGCACAGTACACAGGATTTGCAGGGACCGTCATCACTTGCGAGGTCTTCAAGAGCATTCTCCGGCATGTTCATAATGCTCGACCCAACGATGGATGTGACGATGTCATGAACGGGACATACTGGACTCGACATCGTGAGCTGGATAACACCTTGTCCAGTCTCTTCATGTTTCTCCCCGAAAAGTTCCGCATGCCCGAGAACATACGGGACGCTTCTGCCACGCATCTCAACCTCAACCTACACGCCTCTATCATTTGCCTTCATCATGCGGCCATCGAAAAGGTTGAGAAACATGGCCTGCCTGACCACATCAAGCAGAACAGCATCGCTCGCCTCCGAGCGGCCGCCGAAGAAGTAGTAAACATTATCAGGATCAACACGCATGCGACGCTCTTCTTTGTAGGCATACAACTCCTCCTCATCATATTGCAGACACTAACACCTTCTTCAGAGGAGTCCATTGTGTGCTCTGTCGCTTTACTGCACAACGACGGTCTATGTTTACCTGGCCAAGCAGAACCCAACAGGCGGCCTGACTTCGATGGACCTTTCAAACCTCGACCTCATCATCCAAGCCATGGAAGCTATTGCACGAACACATACCATCACTCGCGCCTTTCTCCAGCAGGCATGTCTCGACATTGAGCACAATGGCCTCAACTCTTCAATACGAATGCCCTCGCTCAAGAGGTTCCGCAACGTCTTTGGGGAGGGCAAATCTCACATTCCTATGCTGGTTCGGAGCGCGGTGGCAAAACACACGGAGCAATCTTCTCTATTCTTTGCGCACAGGAGGAGTCTAGATGCAGAACAAGAGGCCCTTGATAGGCTCACAGAAAATACGGGCGTCAAGAAAGGTCATCGGCCAGGCAAAGACTGCTTCCAAGGCATGCTAAGAGCCGTCACCCATAATGTCGCACCCCCGAGCCAAGAAGACCCGGCGACAAACAAGAGGAAGCGGATGTCTTCAAGCCCGGGGCCTGAAACGATTAACAGTCAGCGTGGCAACCTACTATCGTCCTTTACTACTTCTGGAGTAAACCTGGGGCCCAGGTTCGCGGCCACAGGAACTTGGCCATCTCTCTCACCTCGCGTAACGTCGGCGAGCATTTCGCTTCCTGACCGCACCAACTCGTCTTCAGCATCCTCTCCAGCGAATCAATTCTCTGGAGCTAGAACAGTATCTGGGAGCAGCCATACCTCGCCAGACAATGGGCTCGGCAACACTGCAGAGGAGAACCGAATTGACCTGAGGTCGTTGCAAGGGCGCGTAGCGACACCTATATGGCAATCGACCGAAGAAACACTTTTTGCACAAATCACGGAAACAATGGTTACGAATGCTCTCCCCAGCGATGGCACGGATCCCTGGGGGATACTGAATGCCGATCTGAACTGGGACACGGAAGGGATGCCCATGGGGTTATGAACCAGCAAGAAAGAACACGACAGGCCATGATGCTCTGGCCATGTCTGGAGTTTAGGTTTTGGCTTTTGGATGATATGAAAGAAAGGAGGAATGTATATCTACTTGTTGAGCAGTTGGATGGAGGGGGGTGTACGATATATACCCAGGCGTATGCAAGCTAGACATGACACACAACTCTTGTACGATTATAAAGACACGCATGGTACAATAGGTAGACGAACGAGAGTTTCTCATCTCAATAGAAGCTCGGCAGCACCATCATTGGAAGCTGATTTTGTTTATGTCTTGGTTTATCGACTATTTGTGAGACATGAAGAAGTCAACACCAACAGGTCCTAGAATTGAAGATTGAAACGAGCAGTTGTGATGTCTTGTAAGCACAGAATAGTTAGTTATAAGCCTCCGTCCTAACTAAATAGGTAATCGCCCTTGATACCCAATCTGGTCAAAGATCCGTCAGATCCGAAGCTCAGACAGACCCTTGCGGCTCATGACTCCACAAAAGCTCCATCATGACTTGCCTCCCTTGAGCTTCCCTTCTTCCTTCGTCTTCTTCTTCTTCTTCTTCTTCTTCTTCTCACTCATAATCTCATTCATTGACCGTCTCCCCTGCCATGCTGTCGTACGTCATCGGCTTCATCGCCTTCCTAGTGGTCTTTTCCAACCCCATCAGCGAGTTCCTGTACCCGGGCAGCACCGGCCGCCGCGATGCCGGTTACTCGAGGCCAACGCTCAATGAGTCGCTGCTTGCGATAGATGCGCCTAATGCGACTGTCCCTGCGTGTGACGCGGATTCGTATGTGGCTCGCATCTTGCACCGGGAGCCTCTTGTCGTGTACCTGGAGGGCTTCTTGAGTGACGGGGAGAGGAAGCATCTGTTGGAGATTAGGTAGGTTTGATGATTGTGTGTTGTTCAAGTAGCATATTGAAAGACATGATTTAATGATGCCTTGTATGTTGTCAATTGCCTCTGCTAACTCGTCTAGTGAACCCATCTTTGAACCTTCAACCATCACCAACGACGGTGAAGCCACACACCGCGACTCGTCAGTCCGCGACTCCCACGTAGCCGTCATCCCTCGCACCGACCCAGTCCGCTGCATCGAGAACCGAGTCCGCTCCCTCCAGGGCTGGCGCTCCGACCTCTGGATCGAGCGCCTCCGGACGCAGCGCTACGGCGCCGGGGGCCACTACGGTCACCACTTTGACTGGAGCTCCAACACCCGGGGCTGGGGCCGCGTGAGCAGCCTCATGGCGTGGGTCGACGGCTCCGGGATCCGGGGCGGCGGCACCGAGTTCCCGGCGCTCCCGGTGCCCGCAAATGAGGAGTGGTGCCGGTTCGTCGAGTGCGGGGGGAACAACAACAACACGGGCGTCGTGTTCAAGGTTGTCCCGGGGAATGCGGTCTACTGGGAGAACTTTGCGGCTGATGGGCGAGGTTATGATGAGACGTGGCATGCTGGGTTGCCCGTGGAGGAGGGGACCAAGGTTGGGTTGAATATCTGGAGTTTTGGGCGGATATGAGATGTGACGATGCTATAAGAAAGCTATACTTGAACTCATTACAAAAGAAGAAATTACCATCTCATCTTCATTCCCATCGCCTCTCACACTGTCCCATCCACCTCCCCCAGACGACAACTTTGCCGTTGATAGCCTCTGCCACCTGCTCCCTCGTCGGCTTTGAAGTCACGAGCTTTTCATCCAGGGGCTCACTGAGGCCAACGATCTCGAACCAGTCTAGAGTAACCATGTTAGTGGGATGCAAGTCTGTGAGAGCCTTCAACTCACATCGATGGATGCCGTGGTTAAGAAGCGGCCGCGGCGGAATGTAAATCATGCCGTTACGACTCGCGCCATAGTAGAAACCCCCTCCTAGACGGGTAGAAGTTCCGTCCACGGCTTTGAAATCGCTGTTCACGACACTCGTCTTCTGAAGAGGAATACCAAGATAGATGCTACTCATTCGTTAGCCCACCTCCCTTCTCACATCAGCACTTGTACACACACCCATGACAAATAGGTGTCGGAAGCGGTGCATCCGGATCCTCAGATACAAGCAACCACTCCTTGACACCTTCATGAGAGTCCCATTTCAGCTCAGGGAAGCGGCCCTGACCTCCGTGCATGTACTCCTTCCCAAGGGTTGAGCCGTCTGTTCCACAGTCTGGAGACGTGATGGACAGGGTCGGCTCTGGGCGAGAGGCAAAGGCGGGAAGGGTGAAGAAGGCCTTTGCGTCGCGGCCTTTGGCGTTTTTGAAGAGCCAGCTCGCGGCGACTTCGATGTAAGTCGTCATGGTTGCAGTCGAGATGAAGCTCTGATAGAACTGGAGATGGTGAGAGGGGACAGTACAAGTTGATGAGCCAAACAAGAGATCAGACGCACTGGGTATCTCGATTTATATAATATCAATGAATCTAACTCTAGTCAGGCCATTGATAGACATTCGCCCATTCTGTTGATCCTGTTTTCGGGAGTAACGGGGATAGTAGAGCATGTCGGAGCCGAATCGGCAAAAGTCAGCACAACCACATGATCATGAGTCGTTGATCCAAGCCATCGATTGTGATCTAGTCTTGACATTAGATTTAGATTACAAGTTTCAAATGATATCAGTTTGTGTGGTGTATCAATGTAAATATTAGAAAACGCCATAGTCTATGTCGTGAATCTGAGTCTCGTAGATGCTTCGTTTCAACGCCAGTCCAAGTCAAGCCCCAGCAAACAGACCAAAACACCTCGCAAATATCCCAACCATGATTCATCCAGTTCCAATAATCAAATAACTCCAGTTTCCAGCAAAGTATCGGTAAGCATTCGCAAACTGTGTAGTCTTGTCCAGGCCCTAGACAAGAGACCAGACAAACCCAAGAGCCAAAGCCCCAACGAAGAGAGAGACAGTCCCATCCTTACCCAGTGGCGAAAGTGATCCAGCTCCATTAGCACTCCCCGCAGGGACCCCAGAGGCTGCTGTCACGGGCTCATCTGCACCCGTGGCCGCAGGCACAGCCCCGTCCCCTGAGCCAATCTCAACCACGTCAGACCCTTCAGCGTCAAAGTTGCTCTGTGCCAACGAGACTTCATTGTTCCCAAGGTCAAACACCACATATGCGCTTCTCAGGAACGTGTCTCCCAGAATATTCGTCCCGCCCGGCGAGGGAGCGATGCCAAACATGCAGGCCGGCTCCCCGTCGTCAAACCGCAACCGCCGACCCGTGACGTCGGTAAAGTCAAGCACGAGCTCGCTCAGCGGCACCGTGATCTCAGCGGGGGAGCTGAAGCTGAAGGTCAAGTTGCCTGAGGCGTTGGCCAGGTCGCAGGGCACGTACGCGGTGCTGGCTCCCTGCTCGTAGTCGGCGCCCACAATCTCAAAGACGGCCTCTGCTAGGCTGGTGGGGAGGTATGTGAGTGTTGAGCCAGAGTCTAGAATGACGCCGAGTGCGAGGTTGTCGTCGACCGTGTCTGAGCCCACGCTCAGGCCGGTGAGGGTGATGTAGAACTGGGAGAACCGGCCGCCAAACTTTTGGATGGGCACCGTGATGAGGTCTCCCGTGTAGCGCTTGCGGTCAACACCTCCAAACAGGATAGTTCCCGACGCAGAGTCAAGGTCGTTGAGCCAGAGGCTGTAAGCGTTGGAGGCGATCAGCCCGTCAGCAGCCATCTTGGCTGGGAGGTTATCGTAGGGCTTCCCTCCAAACTCTGCGACCTGAGCCTCATTTGAAGAATACCCAATCCCCAGCACCCCTTGGTCCGACGAGGTCTCATACCCAATGCCAAACTGAAGCTCCTTGAGCTCGACCTTTCCCACGCGGAACGTCTCGGTGGCATAGTCACCCGCAGCGCCAGAGCCGTCGGCGTAGGTGATGTTGAACTCGCTCGAGACGAACTTGTAAGTAGAAGACTTGGCGGCGTTGTAGAGGCCAGATGTGGCGCAGACGTCGGCGGGTGTTGAGCAGAGTGTCGAGTTGTTGGCGTTGACCCAGAGGTCACTGCTCCCCGTGTCGAGGTGTAGGCGAAAGTCTTGAGCTGGAGTACCCAGAGAGGCATTGAAGAAGTAGAGCGATTGCTGTGATATAGTCAGTATCGGTACATTTGAAGTAAAACTTGTAGAAAACTAACCAGGTTGTCGATCCCCACGTTTATAGAGCCGCTCCGCCTCGCAAGTCGTTTCCTATCGTTACCAACAGGATCATGTATCTTGCTTCTCTGCAAGTCCAGGGCCAGGACCCGGGGCTCCAATCCATCCTGTCTCTTGTGTAAAGAAATAGCCTCCGTGGCCGAAGCCAGCGAGAGCATAGCATAGAATAGCCGATTTGCCTTCATGGTTGGTTTCTGGGTACATGTCAAGTGCAGTTCATACAACGTAGACCCTTCTTGGGAGTTTATATCTCGCTAGTTCTTCATGAATAGCTCGTCTGAGCCTCGAATGGATTTCCCCTCCTCGCTGAAACAAGACTGTGTGCCGTTGGATCCGCGCGGGACGAGGCTCCCGAGGACGCGTCTGCGTCACCAGCCAACGTCAGAGCATCGCCTTCCGGCACGGGCAGACCGAGTTTAAGCAGGCCTTTTTGGAATAAGCCGGACTTAAGAAGTACGCTAGAATGTTCAGACAGTTGTGAGACAGAGAATGACAGCTTGTTAAATCCCATCTTGGACGACAAAACTAGCCGTCGCACCCTGATTCCACAACCTGTCGCTGTGCAACCCAACACTCGCTTGAAACACATGTCCCAAACAACCGTCTCCATCATGATCAAACTGCAGCAAAGCAGAAGCCCAAGCTCGTCTCAAAGCAACTGACGCGCGGCGATGAGTAGAGAAAGAGCGGGTTAACAGCGGCAACCTCGGGAGTTATTCTTAGCGCCTCTGTCACTCCGGGTTGTGGGTTAGGGGTCGGGATCCCCTCATCTACATGATACATACTAGACTCTTGTCTCTTGCGACGTGAGAGCGGGTTGTGGGTAAGGTTCCTTTCTGGTCCCTGCAGTGTTTCTCCGAGGCATTTCAGTGGCTGTTACGTGCAGTGTAAGATTCCACACCATGAAGGCGCTTACATGGATGCTTACGACGTTCGTGGCGGAGGCGTTGCCGTGTTTCCGTGGCATTGACAGACGTCATCCACGTAGCCCCGGAAAGAGATATGTATATATACGCATACGCACATATATAGAAATAAAAATCTCATCGGTTCTTAATTACGAATATCTGATCTGGAACATGTGGTTGTCGATACACTGCGTTCTGCCTCCCGCTATAGGGTAGGCAACTCCATTCACCTCCGTCTTACAACGGACATGCGAAGAAGGCACCCACGGAACAACATTTCATGGCTTGATAACTTCTCCCTCTCATGAAACTCTTCTCTTCATCCTATTTTTCCATTTCTAGCCCGGAGGCAGCCAGTCGACCATTGAGATACCCACGGCAATTTCCCCAAACACTTAACCCACCACTCGTAGCTCTCGTTATCCTTCTGCCTACCAAAGCCGCGTCAACTCTCACCAACCCTGCATTCAGCTGAGGCTCCTTTCGTAGCTGCCTGGTCAGCCACGACGCATCTTTAGCCCGCGTCTTCATCTCTTTGTCTATTGGAGCTGACCTTGGAGGGGGTGGCTTTGCATCACATCACATTGTGCTACGGCTTGGCAAGAGATCATGTGGAATACAAATATATACCCTTTGCTGCCTCTTTCAGCTGCCCTCGTAGCCATCATCTCTCACATACATTTTGTAATTGTCTCAGAAGTAATCTCATCGACCAACCATGGATCCTGCTCTCCTTGCCAACATGGACCGCTGGTATAGTCTTTCCCATCCCATCTCTTCACAACTCTTCAGCTAATACAATGCCATCACTAGTCCCATGTACGCCGTATGTGTCAACTTATCGTTTAGTGGTCCGCATCTAACAAACTCCAGTCCTTCTTTGGCGCCATGGGTTGCGCATGCTCCATCGTTTTCACCACCTTTGGCGCTGCATACGGCACTGCCAAGTCGGCCGGTGCCATCTTCCAGTCTGGCATCTTGCGTCCTGACATGCTGATGCAGAATACGTAGGTCCAGTTGGACATGTAACCCTATAAACACGCTGACATCCTTCAGCCTCTGCGCCATCATGGCCCAGATCCTTTCCATCTACGGCCTCGTCGCCAGCGTCATCATGTCCAACGGCATCAAGGAAAAGATGCCAATCCACACCGGCTTCCTTCAGCTCGGCGCAGGTATCGCTGTTGGCCTGTGTGGCATGGCTGCTGGTTTTGCCATTGGCATCGTTGGTGATGCTGGAGGTAAGCTCACCTCTTCTATCCTTGCTGAACACTGAATCTGATGACCCCTAGTCCGAGCGAGCGCGCAGCAGCCGCGCCTCTATGTCGGAATGGTTCTCATCCTCATCTTTGCAGAGGTCTTGGGCTTGTACGGCGTCATTGTCTCCATTCTCATGCTCACCCGCTCCAAGATGGATGTTACCGAGTGCAGATACTAAGACAACCCATCTTGCACTGGGACCTGCCTCATGACAGAGTCTGATAATCGAATATACTGTCCAACATTGCGGGGGTATCTGCAATTCTAAGATTATGCCCAGATACATCAAGTTCACTGCTTGTTTGCTTGTTTGCTTGCTCGCTCGTTCGCTCGCTCCCGTCCTTCTCCTTCTCTTATTACAATGCCCATTCATTGACGTCGTCGTTATGTGTGATAAAGGGCTCATCGATCCTCTTGATCGCGAAGTCGCTGCAAAGAATGCTGCCCAGAGTTAGCTGCGATTGCCCAAATCGCCTTCAGAAGAACTCACCAAGCGGATGCCACCAAAGCGTCCAGTTCTGCCACCACAGTCTCCCTCTGCGTGCCGCTGACCAACCCCTTTTGAATCTGCATCTGGAGTTCCCTGATACGCGAAGACTTTCCAACACCCGCCTGCTCCAGCACCTTTCGTCCCAGGCAGTCCGAGTGGAATGAGTGCTGGCAGGGAAAGACAAAGAACTGCCGGCTCAGCAAGGGCAAACCACACGTGTAACACTTCTCCCCAGGCTCCACCACTGCGTACCGGTGGTCCAGTGCCGCAATATCGATCTTGATGTTTGTAGCTGTCTGTGAGGACTCGTCCATCTCCTTCTTCAGGTTGTCAATGTTGCGGCTGTAGTCCTCCAAGGCCGCACAAATCTCCTCCTTGAAATCGTCAATTACGACAAAGTCAGGGAAGAAGGGGATGAGATCCTCAATCTTGAGCAGATCGCAGCGCTTGAGGAACTCGATGGCCGTCTTGATTCCATTCGACTGTGAAATCACCTTTCGGGCCACGGCGAGCCAGAGTCGCTTGCGAAGCTGCGGGTTCGACATGGGTCGGTCAGCGATAACAGCTGCCAGCTCTACTTCGTTGTGTGAGAGAGCCAGATCGACAGCCTGAAGATACTGGCCCATGCTGGTGTAGATGTGGACGCATGATAGAGTTCGGTGGTGTTGAATACAAAGTCGCAGGGCAAAATCTGGATCATATCGGGGCTCATCCCCCTGCGCTTGCAGATACGACAAGAGTCCAGACTCGTCCTTGGAAGAATGCGAGGCGTAAATCGAGACGAGCGTGTTGTGAACCGCCGCATCCTTCGAGTTGAGCTGGTACACCGCATAGTTGAGGTACCTTATCGCCTGATTCTGCGCACTCGGGCCGCCAACAAACGTCCGGTTGTACTCGAGGAACGCGGGGATCAGTTTTCGAGGCTTGAGATCGGAATGCCTCATCAGGATCTCGACCAGGTCTGGTGCCACATGCGCCATGAGAACGCTACTATATAGGTAAAACACCTCGGGGTCCGTCTGCTTCTTGAGCACGTTGAGCACGTCGCTCCATCTTTCCCGTTGAACCCAGTAAGAAAGCACATAGTTATAGTCGTTGACGGCGTTGGCAAAGTAAAGTAGCTCTCCCTCGCGGCCGTGGCTGCTGATGACGTCGTATACCATCTTCCGGTCCAGATCATTCTTGTACTTGTCGACAAAGTCCCTGTACTCTTTCCTCACCGATTCCAGCAGCTTCTGTGATTCGGTAGAGTTCAGGTTCTCAGACAGCTCTGCCTGGGTATTGATGGTGTCGTCCAGCGAGTTGAGCTTGGACATGAACACCTCAATCAGCCAACCCGCAATCATCATCCGCTGCATGACGGCCGACCTCTTGAGGGCGGCGAGCTTGGTTAGTAGGAATTTCCTCAGAGCATCGGGCTGGTTATTGTCGATGATGCTAAGGGCGATATCCTCAAACGGCTTGTTGCTTCGACCGTAAATAGTAGCGGCCTCGAGCCAGTGTCCCTTGGAAGCCAAATGATCACCATACGCTGCCGCTACTGTCTCCTTTTGTAACTGTGTACGCGCATGTTGCAAGGCCGGCTCGTACTGCTGCAGTTTTGTCATAATCTCCCAGATGTTGCGTTCTTCATCTCGAACCACAATCTCGAAAATCTCCTCCGACGTGAACAGCCAGAAGGTGTTCTTTTGGATATCCACAGAGAAACCCAGAGGCTTTTGTCCCTGGCCGATAACGTCGTGCTCAGAAACCATCTTGCCAGTGAGACGGTTCGTCGTCACTACCCGTCCCCCAACTAGGTGAACAATATGCCACTGTGTGAGCGCGATAGCATCGATCACCTCTTTCGTCGGTGGACGCCGGTCTGCGCCCTCGGGGGTCAGTATTTGGGCCTTGGGGAGCATCTTTGACTCCGAAAACACCTTGGACCCGAGATTGCTGTCTGCAGGTCCATTCAGCAATCTACCATGAAAGACCCCCTGGTAAGACAGCCAGGCATACGCTCGGTCTGGCAGGTTGTCGTCGTAAGGGCCGGAATCTGGAGGGTCGGGGGACACCACCAAGCTCGAGGGAGCGCTCGATGATGTGCGCGACAATTCATGGACCACCGGTTGCTCCGACTCAAACAACCGGGTGTACACAGACCCTGAACCATCATGCCCGTATCCAATCCTTCCCACTAGATGGAACAACCGGCTCTGAGTGGCTATCACCACCCTTCGGATATCTGACTTGTCCTGGAGGTTGTCCACCCACAGCCCTGTGATCGGGCCATCAGGAAGCTTGTGTAGATTCTTCAGATGCTTCACCTCCTTCTTGTAAAATTCCTTGGACGTCTCGATAAAGGCCTCGTAGATGTTGCCGTCGGAGGCACCAATTAGTATCTCCCGTGTCGACGCCGTGGGTAGCGAAGGGTTCCACGCTACGCTCTCGATCGAGACACCCCGGAGGCGCCCGAGCGGCCGAGGTTGTTTCGACTGGGAATGAAGATAGTAGTTCTCGCCGAGCGCGGTGCAGATGATGAGATGGGACGCGGTGGGATCGAGAAACATGCGCCGTATGATGCCAACCTCGGACGGCTTCTTGGGTAAGTCGATATCTGCAGCGTATAGCATTAGCAATTGAAAAGAGCGCCATGCTGACCAGTAGCCATACGGCAGATGGCAGGGCGTTGCTCAAGGTTCTTACCATCAATATCCTCAGGTCGTTCTAGGTCGATGCGGAGGATGCGTCCGTTGGAAAGGGCGAGGATGATGACATTGTTGGCGACCTGAGCGGCGACAAAGTCGGCGGCGACGGAAAACTGTAGCTGGACGCGCTCGATGGTGAAGATGGGCTCCTCGAGATCCGGGACGCCATTGGCGGCGACGAAGCCGTCTTGGAGATCCAGGGCCATGGCGTTGGACGGCTTCACAGGCGCATATTCGGCGCTCGGCGATCCGGGTCGGGGGGTCTCGCGTCCTGCAAGCTGCGGACTCTTTTCTTCTCGGGGTGGCCAAGGGAAGCGAGGATCGGAGCACGGCTGGATATGGCTTTGGTTGATGTTGACGGGGAAGTTGTTGGTGACGAAAGTCGGTGGATGTGGATGGCTGGTTGGCCTTGTAGAGGAGCTCCCCACCTGCGCGTGGCCTCGGGACGGTATTTAGCTGCCTGCTCGTGCACAAGGCCGCTACAACCTCACACCGATTACATCACCGTTGAACGCAGTTACATAGCTACAAAGACACATAAAAGAGGATCACGAAAATCCAACTAGAATGCCGCTTTGAGTGCCAGGATGAGTAAAATCTTATAGTTTCAAGAGTAGAAAACTCGTGTCAAATACTAATACATTAGCCCATATGCAAATGGTCGTGGTCTAACGCCCTAATTCTAACCTCATTTACAGACAGATACCAATCAAGGCTGGTCCATCTCAGCTTTGTCGTCCGCTTACACCAAACCGACTACCGAGGTAGCTAGGCATGTATGCAGGGCAATAGTAGTTCTTTATTGCATCAAATGGGCCTCCCATGAATATCCATGATTGCCCCCTTCTTAAATAGATCACCAATACCCCTAGAGCAATGCAGAAATACAATCGTCACAGTACCTATACAAATGCAAGATTGGTCATCACCCAGACACAACGCCGCCGCCGCCCAAGATTCTGCGCCAACCCCCCTTTGCCAAAAATGTCCTTGTAGACCAAATACCGGCCCAAGGTGACGAGGCCGATGTGTGCCTCTGATCTAAGTATGCCCGAGATGCTGCGTCTCACGTCAACGTCGCAGCCGTGGCTGTAGGCTCTCTCATCGTGACATCTGTCACAGTGGAGCTTGTGTCCCGTAAATCCTGATCGCCAGCATGTAGTGTCGGGTCGGGGCTGTCGTCATCTATCAGCTCCGTGCTCGTCGAGCTGCACGCCCCTAACAGCTCTGCAAGATCTGTGGGTGACGTGTCCAGGGGCTTTCTTCCAGTCACGACGCGCATCTTGACCTGAAGACCCTTGGACTTTTCGGGATCCTTGGCCAAGTTTGCCAGCTCTCGCGCGGCGCGCTCACAGGCTGCTTTGCACTTGTCAGGATCCCATCCTAGCTGCTCAGTGAGGAGTCGCAGGCAGTGGGCTTCTAGGCCATCCAGACACGCAATCAGCCAGATCTTCCCTGCTGACTTCTCAGCTACCGTGATGGGGATTGAATATTCATTTGTCCTGACATCCACGAAGCCTGCCTCTACGAACATCCGGGGGTCGAGATGGGCAGTGCCTCGTGGTCGCCCCGACTTGATCGCAGCGGCTTTGAGGTCTCGAACCAGGTCAAATAGGGGAGAGCCCTCAGGGAACTGTGACATGAACCGAATGAAGCCCTCGGCACTGTCAAAGTCCTGCACCTCGATCCAGCCGCCAGGCTTGAGCGAGAAAAAGACGTTGTCATAGATGAACCTCCAGTTCCTGAATGCGCCCTCCATGGTGCGGAAGTGGATCAGGTCGTACATGTCGGGGTGACGATCCCAGTCCTCAGCGTCCTCGATCTCGAAGAATACATTCATAGGGACGCTCTTGGTCTCTGCGATCGCGGCAATGTCGGTTCCCACGACCTCACAATGCGGGTGCATCTCGGCCATCTTAATGGCCCATTCGCCCGTGCCTGTACCAACATCGAGAATGTGGGTGGGGTCTTGGATTGGAGTAAGAGTCAGCTCGCCATCCAGCACATGCATAAAGACCTGGTGTTGAAGTGATATCCGCCATTGCTCAATGTCGTCGTTGGGCATAAAGTACTCGCGGCAGTAGCGTCGGCCGTGGATTTCTCGGTAGTCGAGATCTTGGGCCCATAATGATCGCGTCGACGCAGCTCTGTAGCACCGGGGATTAGCATTGGAGGCAGGGTGAGGCAAGGTGGGATTGTGTCGCCTACATGTCTGAGTCTGCCGCGTGGGAATCTGGGGAGAATGGAGCCTCTATCCGGTGTGCAGCAGAGACGCCGGGATAATGAGAGGCGGGGTATATGGATATCATGTCATCCTCATCGACGTCTTCGTCTTCGTCGAATTCCGAATCATGGTGGTGCTCTTCGTCTGTGTCCATGATGCTGGTCATGGCGGTTTGATTGCCGTCGCTCGCGGCATGCTCGCTCTGTGTACCGTCGCTGGATTGGCGGCCGCTCTGGATAGCGTACGAGTCTTCCGAGGACATTGTGCTCGTCTGAGAACGGTCGTGACGTCCCCTTGTTGACTTCCGCTGCTTGGTTCGACGCTTTTTGGCCATGGACGCCGAGTTAGGGGACAGCTATCGTAATCGAAAAGAGGCGACAATGGCCGACGACATGATTCGGATCTAGGCAATAGGGCTAAAACGAGCGGCGCGGGAGACGAGGTCTATCCCGGAGGAAAAGGTTTGTCGTCGATGTCGAAGCGGTGTTGTCGTTGTCGCGACAGTGGCGGCGATGGAGGGGAGCACGGCAGCAAGATTGTCGTCGTCTGGATGCAAGGGCAGGGTCGATCCAGTCACAGACGGGGCAGGACGGACGTCGGCGCAGTAAGAAGTGAAAAGTCCAAGACACGGACGAGCGACGGATAATGATTGATATGGAAGGGGACTCGGGAGTGGAGGGGACCCGGGGACTTTGAATAAGACCAAGACCTGGAGAGAGACCTGGGGATTGGAGGGGATGGTCTGTGAGCACAGGCCAGAAACGTGGACAAGGTAGAGACGGAGCAAAAGAAAAGAGCGACAGGGCTTGGAGAGAGGGAGAGGAAGAGGAGGAGGAGGAGGGTATAGAAGAGAGATGGCCACACAGGGAACAAGCAAGGTCAAGACAGGGCAGGACAAGCTCTAGAGGAACAAGAAAGAGGCTCCTCTCTCTCGCTCTCTCACACTCTCTCTTTCTCCTGGGGTTGGTTGATGAGGAACAAGAAGTGGAGGACGCGAACGGATTGGATGGATGCATGGGCGAAAAAGCTGGGATCCCGGAGGTCAGGTAGGTTGCAGGGGGCAGCGAGTACCTGTCTCGCGCAGCTTGGGCAACGGGTGACTACAGGGAACCAGGCAGGGGGATCCCGGTCGGATTTAGGACGCTTCCGGCTAGGCCAGAAGTCTCTCGTGTTGACGGCGAGGGACGCTAGCGGTCTTCTGACATGGGGGAACTAGACTTGTCGAGTTGAGCAACTTTACCGAGTGTGGACGGCGGCCAGAGAGCAAGAGATATCATCGCGGCCCTCGGCATGGCCTGTCTCTGAAAGGGGGGGGGGTTTGAATAACCTCTTGGTCATCGTCTAGTATCTCGGGGAGGGAAAGGATCAAGACAAGCTCCGTCCCATGAAGGCGCACGACGGACTCGGCGGTAGTGGCTGCGAGAGGACCGTGACATTGGATCCAATTCCACGGATGGGAATGGGTGCCACTCACTGTTTGCTACTGCTTGACCTTAACTCCAGCTCCAGCTCACTGCATTGCATTCATGGTTGCTTACTCACCTAAACCCAGTTCCGAGCCGGCCGTGGATATAAGCGGAAAACACACACTGATGACACGGGATTGAGGTTGCAATGGCTGGGGAGGATTCGAGATATCCATTCCTCAGCCTCCAGGAGCAAGGGCAAAGCTAACATAGAACGACACATCTCTTGTGATGGAGTAGAATCCTACAGTACATCATCCCCCTCCGGCATATGCCCTCGACATTCTGCTGCTCCGATGCGGCGCCATTGGATCCTCCCCCTCCCCAGCTCCAAGGGGGCTTTTTCAAAGGTCCAGGCCTAGACCCAGACCCAGGCAAGCCTCAAGCAAGCCCAAGCCTTTGTGCGCTCCCCATCAGTCCATGCGCGGGCGCGTTATTCGCAGCGAGCGACGAGGCTAGCTCCGGCCCGTGTGCAAAGACCACCTACCTACCTCTTGGTGGTGGTAATTGCTCGAGGGCCGAGGGCGATGAGCGAGCGGGCGATACGATACGATGACCGATACGCGTCATTAGTTAGGAGTTCCAATTATCACCAAGTACCTACGGATACATACCCTCCACTACCTATCAAGGACCCATGCCGAGGTTGCCCTGCATTGTGTGTTTTGCATCTTGCCTGCTGTCAAGGACATGGCTCCAGCCGTCAGTACAACCTCAGACTTCCGAGTGGGCGATGGATGGGCTGTGCAACCTGCCTACAGCACCAACACAAAAAATTCGCTTGTTCTTCGGGATCGCAATTCCTCAGTACCACTTTTTTTTCTTGCTTCCCGTGAAACCCCATGGAAGCTCAGAAAGACGCCATAAAGAGTTCCAGCCAAGCCTAGAAGTCTCAAGAACCTAACCCCCACCGCCTCTTCCGGCCAACATTTCGCTGTTGTTTTATGGTGTTTTCTTCACGAGTAGTCGACAACTTCAGCGCAACATGTCCCCCCCTTGGCATCGTCCCCCCAGGCCATACTTGAAGCGGCCAAGCGAACGTCAAGAGAAATCTCCACTCTTGGCCAGGAGATGGCCTGTTCACCATCTGCTGGGACCCTGCAGGCCCGGCCCAGGCCTGAACCTCCACTGCCCAATCCTCCGTCCCCCCAAGAGGTCCTCCCCCATCATCCCACAGCAGCGGAGGCGGTGCGAGGAGACAGTGGAGAGGGGGGGACAGGGAACGGACAGTCGGTTCAATTCAGCAGGAGTTGATTCAGGCTCTCGCCCAGCTTGGGCCACCAATGAGTCGTGAAAGAGGTCCAGACACGAGGCGCCGCCCGCTGGAGACTCGAGTGGAGGGGCGAGACATTCAGGTGACGGGCACGTCCGGGAGAACAAGATAGGAAAGTCAATGGAAGCAATTATGGGCCGTGGAAGTGCCACGCACGTACATGTACAGCTCCCGCATTCTCGGCCAACTTCTGTGCCTCTGTTGTGCTGGCATCGTCACCGTTGGTGTTGCTGCTGCAGCAGTTGGCCGACTCTCTCTCTCCCTCTTGTCTCTTCTCCCGTCTCCATCTAAGCCATGTCCACCCTGTCGGGACAGGGCACAGTCGCAATCGGAGCATTGCCGTATCCTCCAGGTTCGCAGGCGCAAGAGCAGAATCTGCAACTCGCTCGCCTCGCTTGTCTTGCCGTCCTAGACCGATCGGGTTCGTCCAGCGGCCCGTCCCCTCGATACCTGGGTAGCAAGCAATACCCAACAACAAGATGGACGGCGGGATGGATGGCAACTGTACTGTACAGTTCATTTTAGCTGCACAAAGCTAGTACGGTAGCTCAGCTCACCACCAGCTTGGCCTGTCCAGGTTCCATCGACGTCCATCTCGAAACGAGGCTTCAACTCAAAGTCTCGACAAGCCATCACCTCATCCAACGCATCCCATCCCCAAAGCATTGCAATCGTCCAGAACCCTTCCAGATTCTCGCCATTCCTCCGCCACCGCCAAAACCCTAATGCTAAATGCTGATGTGATGTGAGGTTAATCCCCCTCCAAATCTCGGCAGTTCGCCTTGGATTGGACTGGATTGGATCCAATTGCGATTGCGCAGGCCAGACCAGACCAGCCCAGCCCAGCACCTCGGGAACGTTCCCAAAAACCCGCTCCAGTGCATCCCATCCATCTCCATCTCCGACACAGGTTCCATTCGAGGTTCCGTTGGGTTGGTTCGTTCGTTTCCCATCCATGTTCTTTGGGCACCCAAGATGCCGCTGCAGATGCCGCTCGCATCCCATTCGCAGAGCCAGGTCAGGCCTCAAAAGGTAAAAAGAGGGTTTTGTCTCCTTTCACTCGCAAAAACTTCTGTGCGCAGCGTTGATTCCCCGTCCCCTGGGCTGGGCCATTGCCTCCGGTCCCTTGTCCTGTCACCACTCGGCCCGCTGCCGCGGGTGCTCCCCCGGGCCGCTGGTTTGGTGTAGGTTCCATCCGTCCATCCATCGTCATCTGCCGGTTGGTTCCTGGACTGGACCCCCCGTGGTTCCCCGATCATGACCCGGGAGAGGAGTTGTTTGCTCGGACGGGCGATGCATCATGCAGGAGGTTGCATTCCCCGAGGCCGTTCTACTGCTAGCTAACGTGCCCTAAGTATGCGGGTTCCTGGGCCCTGGCTACGTGTGTATATGTGCCTTGTATTAATCCCCGTTGTTCTACCCTTCGTGCGGCTTGTGGTGCCCTTGCATCCGCGCAGCTTAGTGATTGGTAGGGGTTCCAAGGGGTTGCCTACAACAAGCAGATCCGTTCCCTCAGGTAAAACGCCCATCTCGTCGGCATCATAATTTTTGTCTTCAAAATGTCATTAAGCATCATGTCTATATGCGTACCCTCTGAGGCTCGCACGTCTAGTGTCAATGTCCCAACTCGCCGGTCCTGCCAAGGTGTAAGCGAAATACTGCCCTGCTCCTTGGTCGGCATCGACTCTCTGTCTCTATCTAGGTATCTATTTATGAGAAGCAAGAAAAGAAACTGACTCTCACCGCCATGTATGGTATCTATTCTTCAATCCTTCAAAGGTCCTTACAACCAGATTCTTGGCCGTCCTTCTGCGGCCTTGTCTTTAAGCAGCCATATGAAATTCCCCGCCGCCATTATGCACCCCTCTGTGGAAACTTGTCGTCTCATCCCCATTCTGGACCCTATCACGGCATCCGTTCAAGTCCTCCTTCTTCTGCACGTCTTGCTGTCCGTCTTGCAGTCTCGTATCTTGGGCCTTGGGTGGCTCATCTCTCGTCCAACATGCATCGTTTGTCATCATCTTTCCATCCCTCACCACGGGGAATGGGGCGAGGGCATGGCTAATGTCTCCCCACCACGACTCGCCGAACTGGGTGAACCAGTCTACTGTTATCTTGAGCCCCTCATCGATAGAAACCTTCTGCTCCCAGCCAAGGCGCCGCAGTTTGGTGTCATCCACTGCATACCGCCGGTCGTTGAATGGCCGGTCCCGCGTGTGCTTGATCCACTTGCGGAGCTGCTCGGGGGTGTCGTGTGGGATGCTCATTCGGTCAAGAAGCATCCCGCAGAGCTCGAGGTTGGAAACCTCGTCGCATGAGCCGATATTGTATACCTGGCCGACCTGTCCCTTGTGGAGAATGGTATCAAAAGCATCAGCCGCATCGCCAGCGTACAGGTACCGTCGAGTGGGAGTGCCGTCTCCATGCAGAACGAGCGGTCTTCTGCGGTTGAGGAGACAGGTAAACTTGGGAATAATTTCTGTGACGAATTAGAACCCGAGCCGACACCACGAGCGCTACTGATCTCGGACTTACTCTCTGGATACTGATGGGGTCCGTAAACATTGTTGCTGCGCACAAGTATGGCCGGCAGCTTGAAGCTCTTTTGGTATGACTGAACCAACATCTCTGCAGCAGCCTTGCTAGCAGCATATGGATTCGTAGGGGCAAGAGAACTGGTCTCAAGTAGGCCATCTTCGCCCTCCTCGACCTCGCCGTAAACTTCATCAGTCGACACGTAGATGAAACGCCGGATGCCGACCTTTCTTGCACTCTCAAGAAGAACATGGGTTCCATAGACGTTGGTATAAGTAAAGTCATATGACTGGCCAAAACTCAAATCAACATGAGATTGAGCAGCAAAGTGAAGGACTGTGTCGATGCCGTAACGCTCCATACAATCAACAACCTCGGTGGGATCAGTAATATCGCCATGGTAGAAGTTGAAGTTGGGCTTGTCATTGAGCACGCGAGTGTTGTTGAGCGTAGAGCAGTAATCTAGCTTGTCGAATGAGACAATATTGTATGTATGTGGGTATGCAAGCACAAGGTGGCGGACGACCCAGCAAGCACTTTGCGGTAGGCGCAGGCAATGGTCAGCATGTATTGACTACAAGATATTGTAGTGGAGAAGAGACTGAAGGGCGGTTCGCCAGGATTTACTCACATAAAGCCAGCGCCGCCTGTGATCATGATGTTTCTAACATCAGGACGAGGTTCAAACTTGGTGGTACCTGTGAGGACGGGCGCCCTCTTCCAGATGTCAACATGCCTGCATTGACCGTTGGCCTTGGTTGCATGAGACGTGCCGTTGACGCCGCCGTTGGCCAAAGGCGGGTCGTTGCAGGCCGTCATTTCGCGAGTTAGGTTGGCGAGGGGAGGGACAAAATAGTCAAGTCGCTATAGTGTTTCTGGCGCAGAACAGCTCGGTTGTCGCGTTATGAACGACCAGGTCAGGGGTAAGGCCCCGTAGGATTTAGAGTGAGAGAGCGTGTGCGCTTCCGGCGGACGTTAATGAGCGTTGAAAGGGGCGGCTTGAGGTCAAAGAGGCAAATCTCGCAGCACCCCATCACAAATTCTACGGTAACAACGAGACAGCGGCACCGCCTCATCCCACTGTTAGCCGTAGGGAGTCGCACATGGCGGATAAATTGACCTCAGACAAACAGCTGTTCCTTGAAGTGGCCGGTGAGATGTGGCGTCAATTTAGCCCCTGGCTTCTATGTACATGGACGCGCCACAATCGGCCTGGGGGGGCTCTGTTTAGTCGCCCTTGGCGCTGAAACAAAATCTAACGGTGTGTAACTCTTGCATAAGCGGGCACAATTCAATTCTAAGTCAAAAGTGCTTGTTCCTGACCATTATGTGCATTCCCTGTTTTAAAGGTCAAGATGTCGTTTACCAACCGCAAAAGAAGCATAGATACGGTTAAATACGGTGACGTAGACGTAACAGTTGACGTAGGAATTGAAACAGATGCGAGTAACGTTACTTTGCCTGCATCTACAAGGGAGGTAGTACCAGATGCTGCCCAGCAAATATCAGCAACTCCATGCAAGTTGTTTTTCATGGATCCATTGTCAAGCATGGACGGATGTGTTTAAAAACCTGAACCGAGGCCAACCGTAAGAAATTCATCTCCGTATTTTACCCCCTACCATAAACCCATAATAATCATCGAGTCAGCAATACCATGTTCAATAGTCAACTGCCTGCCGGTGATAGGCCACGATGGCCGTGAACGCGGCGAAACTCGACCATCGCGAGCGGCCTTCGATTCATCGAATGTTTCTCACCTCATGGGCCAAGTCCCAACGTAACTTTGACGGGCAGCAGCGGTGAATTGTCGGTATCCGACAGCCGTCTACAGCAAGGTTCGAGTTGACCGCGGAGGACATGTCCTTAAACGGCTACACCGACCGGGGTGTGTTCAGTCCAGTCACCCCAGATCCCCTCCCGTTCGTAGGCCCCCAAGGTGGTTTGACCAAGCTCGCTCACTCGCTCTTCATGCTAGCGAGGATCCCATCGGTCCCTGGCGCGGAATCGACGCCAGCGAGGGGGCCTTGCTAGAGATGCCGATGGCATCCACTCCCTCGGAGGGACTGCATTCCGGCCTTGATGCCCGATTCTCTTTGTTTGCTTTGCGAGATCTTACAAAGAAGACCAAGGAAGGGGACTAGGCGAGTAAACTTTGCGACGGATCAGGTTGCAAGACAATCTTGTCGAGTGATGAAGCCCGGGAGAGTAGACGTTTTATTGCAGACCCTCTCCAGGATAGCACACGGATTGACGGTGACAAGTATCGAAGCTATGCTGAAAGAAATTGTCTTGATTGATCTAACTGCAGGTATGAGTTGGGACTAGATATAGGTTGATCGTGGGAGGCTAATCTGAATATTGGTGAACTTGGCGTTGAACGGAACTAGAGAATTTCAGCCCAGACTACCTGAGCTCTCATAGGAGTCAGGAAATGTCTGCTAACATACCCCTATATACCTACTGAACCAATGTCTGCTCACTGTGATCTATCATAGGCGATGACCCCGATTTATAGGAGGTTTGAAACAAGTTGAAGAAGTATTTAGCAAGGCCTCGAACTCACAAATAGTTGGACTGCTGTGGGTTTCAATGGCAAGTCAAATGTTGCTTAGGGTAACAAGGTAGGAACCCTGGGCATTGTTCCTGCCATTCGCTGTGTGTCCTACCGCTTCCTTCCTGTTGGATCTATTACACAATAGTTCCTGCCTCACCACGACCCGCCTATATTGAGAGGCCTCGCTTGCTAAACATGGCATTCCTATGATTCCAGGTTATCTTTCATCTTCTCTTAAATCAGCGAAAGGCCACCAATCCCTAGATACGCCAATCTTTCATCAAGTTTGCCTTTGCCCGGTTGCACCATGGCAAGCCAAGCAATGGCACAGCTCGACCATGCTGAAGTTAAAACACCGCCTACTTTAACCCAGGCGAGTTTCACCGATAATGACAAACTTCAACATGATTCTTTGCCTGCGGCCCAAGTTTCGCTCAAAGACAGTCCAAAACATGCGATTTGGATCTCCGGTCTTTGGATAATCATCAACACGGTAGCCACGGTTGGAATTGTAACTATTACAACCCCGCGATCTGAGAGTTCACTAACAGCAACTAGGTCTTCACCAACAAGACCATATTCTCTGATCCCACTCTTCGCCGTTGCCAACTCTCGTTCGCCTCGTTCCATTTTCTTGTAACATGGCTTACCCTGCATGTCTTGTCGAAACCTCCCCTGAGTCTCTTCGTCCCTCGCCGAGCAGCCACGAGGCAGATGATACCCTTGGCCATGGCAATGTGCCTTAATGTCATCCTCCCCAACATGTCCCTGGCCTACTCATCGGTAATGTTCTATCAGCTTGCCCGTATCCTGGTAACACCAGCTGTCGCTCTCATGAATCTCTTACTCTATAGAGAAATATTGCCGTTACCAGCGGCGTTCGCTCTCGTCCCAGTCTGTATTGGGGTAGGCCTATTTACTTACTCTGATTCATCAAGAATAGTTGATGGAGCAGTCAGCCAGACATCTACATTGGGCGTCGTCTTTGCATTTACAGGTGTTTTTGCATCGGCCTTGTACACCATCTGGATCGCGAGTTACCATCGGAAGCTTCAAATATCGAGCATGCAGCTCCTATATAACCAAGCCCCGATCGCATCATTCTTACTTCTCTATGTCATTCCATTTCTCGATGTATTTCCAGACCAGAGGGCAGTCCCCATCCATCGATGGTTCATGATAGCCTTGGTAAGGATCCATTTGTACTCGTCATTATATAGTTAACTAGGATACAGTCCGGAGTCCTTGCGTCTTTGATCAACATTTCCCAGTTCTACATCGTTGCACAGACAGGCCCTGTGTCTAGTACTGTAGTTGGCCATGTCAAGACTTGTGCCATCGTGGCACTAGGTTGGGCCCTGTCAGGGAGAGACATCAATGAAAAAAGAGTGGTGGGAGTGTTCATCGCCGTGGGGGGCATCATTGTGTGCGTTTAATCAATATGCCTCAGATCCTGTCGAGATTGAACTGATTGATGTAAAGGTACTCGACGGTAATGCTCAGAGCCAAATCTTGAGAGTTCATGGTCAACCAGAGACGTGGCACAAAGGCTAAGGTTGATGTGAGCGGAATCATTGTCCAGGTCTGAATGCTGTCACAAATGAAGCTCAGATAGAAACAAACGCATGGAATTTTGACATCTAATGCCCTTCTCTAGGGTATAATATTGACAAACCCAAATTAGACTCCTTGCCCGAGACCCGTCAAATGATTAAAGGTTGAATCTCTTGCGATCCTTCTCCATCTTGGCCTTCCACTCCCATTGCGTCGCGTCATCGCCCTCACTACCTGCTCGTCCAATGCCCTTGTCGACTCTCCTCAGCTTGAGCGTAAATCTAGGGCCTAGCTCTTGCAAACCGGCGCGGATGTTCTCAACACCCTTGATCTCCTTTCCATCTGCGCCAACGATGCTCTTCTCGGTCTGTCGCTTATCTCGGAAGACATAACGATGCCTCCGCACAAAGATGTAATCTCGCTGGTTGTGCAGGGTGACGACCTGGCGACCCTGGAACTCTGGCCTAGGGGGGAACATGGTCTGGAAAAGCTTGGCCGTCAAAAGTCCCAGTGGCGTCTTGAAGTTGTTGAGGAGAAGCTCGGGATAGTGGTTGGTAGGGTTCCCGTGGCCGGGGAGCTTCTTGCCCTCGATCCAGTTGGAGATGGAGAAGTGAAAGGTCGGGCCTGTGGGGAGGTGCACGACGGAAAGACCTGTAGGCTTCTTGGAGTCCTCCTTGAGGAGGACCACGGCCGTGTACTCGCGGTTCGAGGCGTACTTGCAGATCTCGCGGAGGGAGTACTTGTGGCCGTACCGGTGGGCGGACCGGGGGATGTAGTTGCTGTTGGGGAAGAGGGTGCAGAGGAGATGGGCCTCTTCGTGGATGGTTGAGTTGAGGGATGTAGTGATGAGGATCTTGGGCTCGGGAAGGGGGATGTCGGTGAAGAGAGAGGGGAACTTGAGGGCGAGTGATGACGGCGTCAAATCGAGGTTGGTGCTTGTTGTGGACGGGGCGATGCTGTTGTCTCGTCTTGCTCGTCGCTCGCGCTTCTTCTCTAGGGCAGCCTGACGCTCCTCATCCATCTCCTCATCCGAGGCCAGCATGCTGTCGACATCGTCATCATCATCATCCTCCTGCATCTCGGCCTCGTGAGCGGCCTGCTCCGCCGCCTCGGCCTCCTCGATGCGCCGGCGCTTCAGCTTCTCCAGGTCCACCTGCGCGCCGAGGCTATCATCATCGACATCGTCCCACACTCGCTTCTGGTCGATCGTGACGGGCTTGCGCTTGGCCAGACGGGCGGCCTTGAGCTCGGGATCCTTGGCCTCCTCCCTCCTGCGACGGTGCCGCTCCTCGTGCCTCTCCTTGTCCCTGTGCTTCTTGTGCTGGACGAAGAGCTCTCTTCGCTTGATCTTGTTGGCAGACTTGAGCGCCTGCACCGGCGGCTTTGTGAAACCCATAGCTGCGGGATAGCAATGGGTGCGATTGGGTTGATGTTGGAAATGGCCAAGCTGGTCGCAACTGAAGCCAGCGGCTGGGAAATTTTGGGTGGAGGGGCATGAAAGTCCGGCAGAATTCTGAACTTTTTTTTATCTTTGGCGGTGAGAGGGAAATCGCATCATTCTATTGGTCCAAACCTGTCAATCTCCACTAAAAAGATCTCATCGACTTTTGGAAGGAGACAATGCTGAGAGAGCAGAGAAAACCTCGGACAGGGAACTTTAACACTACACTTGGTAATCACAGCCAGCATCATGGCGCCAAACGGCTCAAAACGAAGAAAGCTGGCCCATGACTCCTCGGACGATGAGTCTGGGGCCCAGTCCTCCTCCAAGAACGCCCAGAAATCCTTCTTCAAGCACGCCTCAAACTGGAACCTCGAACAGGACTACGAGTCGCGCCCGCGCAAGGGCAAGAAGCAAAAGGAGAGCAACAAGCTGCCCATCAAGACGGCCGACGGAAGGATTGAGCATGCGCAGGGGGAGGGAGACGACGATGCGGCGTCAATTGAGAGCGACACCGAGTGGCTAGAGGGTCGCGAGGATGAGTTTGAGGAGTGGGAGCCGGAACCGGACGAGGTCGTGGAGGAGCCCGAGGTCCCCGAGTCGCAGCAGATCTTGGAGGCGCAGGAGGAGCTGGCAAAGATAGCCATGGCTGTCAACGAAAACCCGGAGGAGCATGTCGGTGCATTCAAGGCCCTCGCCAAGATTGGACGCTCCAAGATCGTTGCCATCCAGATGCTCGCCCTGGTAACCCAAATGTCCGTCTACAAGGACGTCATCCCCGGATACCGAATACGCCCGACAAACGAGGACGCCCCAAGGGAGAAGCTCTCAAAGGAGGTGCGGACGCTGAGGCAGTACGAGCAGGCCTTGGTCTCGGGCTACCAGGCTTACATCAAGGAGCTCGCCCGGTGCTCCAAGCTGGAGATCAAGGCTGCTCGAGGTGGACAGAGCCTCGCAAACGTAGCTGTTACCTGCGCTTGCACTCTTCTTACATCGGTGCCGCACTTCAACTTCCGCGCGGATCTGATCAAGATCCTCGTCAACAAGCTCAGCAGGCGCAAGATTAACCAGGACGGTGTTAAATGTCTGCAGGCCTTTGAGACGCTCTTCAAGGACGACGAGGAGGGACGTCCAACTCAGGAGGCGGTGTCACTGCTCTCAAAGATGATGAAGGCTCGCGACTTCCAGGTCGACGAGAGCGTCGTCAACCTCTTCCTCACCCTCCGCCTCCTCTCCGAGTTCTCCGGCAAGGCCTCGCAGGACTATGTGGAACAGGACGATTCCGCCCAGGCCAAGAAGAAAAAGCGTGAGTTCCGGACCAAGCGCCGGCGCAAGGAACTCAAGGAGCAAAAGGCGCTGGACAAGGACATGGCCAACGCGGATGCACTGGTCAGCCACGAGGAACGTGACCGCATGCAGTCCGAGACCCTCAAGCTAGTCTTTGCGACATACTTCCGTATCCTCAAGCTTCGTCTGCCGCACCTCATGGGCGCTGTCCTCGAGGGTCTCGCCAAGTATGCCCATCTCATCAACCAGGACTTCTTTGGTGATTTGCTCGAGGCCCTCAAGGATCTCATCCGGCACAGCGAGGAGGACGAGGAGGTGGATCCCGATGCTGAGGGAGAGAATGAGGGAGAGGACGATGAGGATGACGTCCCTGTCCGCAACCTCACCCGTGAAGCTCTCCTCTGCACCGTCACGGCATACGCTCTCCTCGCTGGCCAAGACGCCCATAACGCTCGCAACGACCTCCATCTCGACCTTTCCTTCTTCACCACCCACCTCTTCAAGTCTCTACTCTCCCTATCCACCAACCCGGACCTCGAGTTGACCCGCCCCGCCACATCATCCGCCTCGGCCACCACCAAGATCAACGTCCAGACCACGACGGTCCTCCTCCTCCGCTCGCTGACTGGTATTCTCCTTCCCTCATGGAATATCCGTTCCGTCCCGCCCATGAGGCTCGCCGCCTTTACGAAGCAGCTCATGACAGCCGCGCTGCAGCTGCCAAACAAGTCCTGCCAGGCGGTGCTTGTGCTGCTGAGCGACGTGGCGCACACGCACAGCAAGAAGGTACGCAGTCTGTGGGATACTGAGGAGCGTAAGGGTGATGGTAGATACAACCCCGTGAGCGATAGCGTTGAAGGTAGCAATCCCTTTACGGCGACCGTGTGGGAGGGTGAGCTACTGAGGAAGCACTTCTCGCCCAAGGTCAGGGAGGGTGTGAAGCATTTGGAAAAGGGTATGTCTGAGTAGATTCATAATTTCATAGATAGCCAAATATTAGCGCCATGGAGGTTATTCGGTATATCTTGTGCAGAGGACCGTCTTAAGCCCTGTTTGCTCGTGAAGCAGTTGAGTCAGACATCTCACCGAGCTCCACTACTTCGCATCATAGGCCAAAAGGAGAAAATCATGATACAGAATATCAACAAGAGTCTCTCCACATGATTACATACACTTAGCAAAGCCCCATCTTTCGTCCAGATGCCTGTATCCGCGCTCAGCTGACGTCCAAATCCGGCACTAATATGCCTTCACCAGCCTTGATCTTGTCTGTCGTCCTCCCTGACACACATGTCCCATCTTCATCCGCCCCTTTGATCTCTCCATGCCCTTAATCCATCGGAATAAACAACCGCTTCGTTCAAATTGACATCTCCAAGAGTCATCTTGCCCCCGAATGTCGATTAGGAAGCCCACATAGAAGACTTGAGACCTAGAGTCTTCCGGGGGGCCTTCGGCTTCTCAACGGGCGCGGTGGTCTTCTTCTCGCCAGCTTGGCTTGGCTGGCTTGGGCCAGGTGTCATTGGCATCGCAGGGAACTGCATGGGCGGAGCCTGAAGGTGGTGGGGAGTATCGAGGTGAGGTTGCATCAATACATGACCATTCGTAGGTCCTGGGACAAGGTAGCCGTCAGCAATTCGAACAGGAGTTATGGTGATGAGATGTCCATCGAATGAAGGACTGCAATCACGATTCTGCGCAACAGTGCATTGAGTATGGCTCTGATGGGATGGCGCCCCTTCACGACTCTCTGCGTGGAGTTTTGTGGCAGATGGGTTGGCTGTGGGCGAGTTTGGGGGAAATCCTGGGGGGCTCATAGGAGAATCCAGCGAAATAGCCCGGGATTCTGGTACGAATCCCGGAGCTTGAGGACGAAGGTTCGAGATATTAGTTGGCTCACCGGGTTTAATCTCACTTTGAGTCTGATCTCGTGAGGTATCGAACTCATGGGAGGTCTGCTTGATTGTTGAAGACCCCTGAGCCAATCCGCGCTCATTCTCTTGGAAAGGCGAAGCAAGGCTCTTTCGCACTTTCTGGACTGAGATTCCATTCGTAGTCCCAGTTGGCACAAACGGAGACATTGAAATGCCCTCACTGTAGGGAGTGCTGGGCTTCTGGTCTGGGGATATCATGATCAGGTCCTCGTCGTCTGCCTTTGGAAGATTGGGTACATCTTCTTTTCTGGGAGGCTCTCTCTTGGATACTTCAGTAATTTCACCTTCCTCTTCCTCTTCATCTGAAATATCGGTGTAGGTGGCCCAAGTGCTAGCAATGTTGTTTTTTTGAAGGCTCCCAGGGGCGAGGGCTGGAGTCTGTGCTGGGGCCGCGCTCATAGACAAATTGGTGCTAGGTTGACCACTCTCAGCGCTCAATGCCATTGTGGTATCTGCTTGGATGTCTACCACGTGGCCCTCGCCAGCTCGTGCTGGGGCAATAGTGTGGTTCTCGTTGCCGGAGACATGAGTCCCGTTTTGCCCCTGAACAACGCTGTTGATTGGCGTGCTGGTCATACTTGGAGGCATGGCTGTAATGGCGCTTTGATTGGTAGGTTCTTCAGGCTGGTTTGCTGTCGATAGATGAGCCCTGCCGCTTAGATTACAAAATAGAGCTGTTGCATGTTTACTTACCCGATGTTGGCTGCGGAGCCGGCTCTCGACGGTTCAGAAAGTCCATGGGAGAAGATCCCAAGATACCGCCAGGAGGATGCCTCGAGGTACCAGAGACCAGAGTGTCTGTGTAGTTGCGCCGGCTTGGAGGAGGAATGTTAGAGATGACTGTACGGGTTGGAGGAGGAGGGCTGTAGTTGTACTTCTCTGTTGGCGTGTCAGTCTATGCCCATCCAATGAAATAGTGTTGACTTACCCCGAGGTGCCCTGTTTCCGGAGTCATGACCGTATCTATTACTGCCGCCGCCGCCGCCGCCGCCCCTCTGGCTAGACTTGCCAAACGACATGGCCAGCGCCTTGGCATCCGCCAGCATTTTGGGGTCATTGTAGCCTGAGCCACTCATTGTCGTTCTATCAAGTTCAATATCAAGGTGCGAGTTCTGAGCTTGATAAAAATGTCCTGTGGCGAGAAGATCAGAACATCCGAACCTGGAATCTGGACGTATGCTGCTGCAGAAGGGTACGGCTACACTACGGTGGCGAAGCCTCGAAATGACCTTGGGGAACGTACAGGGCAAGAGCGGCAAGCTCTGTAACAGGTCAAGGAGCGGAGCTTCCACGGTCGCAGAAAGATTATAGAGTGCCAGGGATGGATGCAGAGCAGAGCCCGGTCCTGTCGTGCTCGCTATCAGCCGAAGGTAAGAGATGGATGGGAAGTTGAAGGGGGCGAGGTTCTTTGGCAGCGACTCACCTTGCACCTGAGGTCTTGCTTCTGCCGAAGATCACTGGAGAAGGGTGTAGCAGGGAAGGGCAACAGGAGGGGAAGAGCGCTCGCAAGAGGAGACGGTGGGGATGGATCGAAGTGCAGGTCAACCAAGCGAAGATATTAGTGAGCGTTTAAGATGAGAGAAGAAAGAGAAGGAAGATGAGTTGGGACGGGAAAAGGTGCCTTCAGGTTTGGGTGGGAAGAGGGAAGGAGAAGAAAAACATGGAGTGGGGTGAGGGAGGGTGATGGGAGATGGAGGGGAAGGTGCGGCACATTGCCTGGAGCTTGGACAGGAGGAATATCGCTGCCTAGGTGAAAGGTCACAGAGGAAATAGGTGACAAGCGCCCTACGGACCTCATTTTCCAGGGGAAGTGCCCTTTGGAATCGAAGAGAAGCATCTCCTGAAGACCGCTGACACTGCCCAGAAACTGTCCGAGGAAAGCTCCCCGTTTGTGGTTAGTACTCAAAACATTTAGAATTCCTATCTAATATATTATCTAGAGATTCCTAAAGGGAGGCATGGTCCTCTTTGATGTGCAGGAGGAGAGAGTTTGGGTGTCGTGCAAGGAGAGCTGCCAACGGTCAACTCCCAGAAGCCATCTACCGTGCTTGAGGAGCGGATTGAAGAATACAGAGACCTATACTGCGCGTTAGCCTTGGGGAATGATCTCCAATGTGACTATGGGGTCTTGAATTCATCGATGGATAATTCGACTGCACATGTTTGACACTGCTCGTTTTCCCCTTTCCAATCCTGCACATTCACTCACCACGACCAAAGCAATCACTGACAGCAGTTTTTGTTTGCTAATACGGTGTTTTTATCGAAATCTGGATAGTTTGAACTTCATAGCTGGTATATCAAGTCTGTGATTCACCCATCGTGGACAACATTCTGCGGAATTGACCACAGTATTCATGCCAAACGCTCGTCAAGGTATTTCCCATGTTATTACTATCCACGAATAGGTGCTAACTTGTTGTTTCGTTCATCCTAGGCCGTTTGGGGCCCACCGTTGTCTCTATCGCGTTGATCTTTGTGGTCAGATGCTGAGCATCCCGAGATGCGTCTAGCCATGCTGCTTCTGCAGGTGGCACTGATTTCAAGACAAACTCCTGCAGGGCTCCGGCTCCTGGTGCATCCTTGACAATTGCAATGGACGACACTCTCGGCACTCCCAGGCAAGCACTCAGGCGCTCAGAGCAAGGGTTGGAGAACCCGACAAGGCGGATCTTGTCTGTGGATGGGAGACTCTTGGAGGCGGCGGCAACCATCTGCGGGAAATGACAGTTGAAAGTTGAAGCTTGGTTCCCACGAGCTACAAAAACCATGAGATACTGCCGTTCTGGCCTGCCTTGAACAGCTTCTGCGTCACTCTGCGACAGGGCCTGGAGATTTCGGGTAATAGAGTTGAGACCAACATCGATGCTAGCATCAATCTCTGGCATTGGTGGTACAGGCAGTTCTTCAGTCGTTCCAGCAGCCTTCTTGTCGTCCTTTTCCTTCCTAGCTGCACGTTTGCCCTTTGACCGCTTGACGTGTGTTTGCCGGTATTGCCCCAGGGGGCTCAAGAGGCTAAGCCTGTCAGTATGGCTATCCAGACCGCTTACAGGGGAGAGTGCATTGTGTGGAGGTAGAGCAGAGATGGGCATCCCTGTGACTATGGAGCATCCGGACTTACTCGCACAACAATTCAAGAATCGTGTCTTGATCTTCAGGCGAGACTGCAGGCCTAGAGACTCGGTTAATTATCCACGACCACATAATTAGATTTAGAAAGGAAGAAATACCAGGAGACTGTTGAAAAGGGTGTATCCAGCTGGTGCACGACTCTCTTCCGAGTCGGTTGTGACGTGGGAGTAGTCATGTTGGCGAGCACGGGTGACTGTTGGAGGGAGTCACTTTGGAGGAAAGGATGCTAGATATCGGTCACCGAAACTAATATTGCCTTTGGATTCGAGGACGAGGCGATATATGTCACGTAAACGTAGACAATGATGTCTTGAAGAGAAGTGTCTTGGAGGGTGACATCCAAGCAAGCTCTGCTCTGCAGCTATTTGCGGGAGGCGGGAGTAGGTGGGTCAAGCAAGCAAGGTTGACGGGGAGTTGCTTAGCGTCGTATGTTGTAGCAGACCAAGCGCCAGGACGATGGAACGGCCATTAATTAAAAGGATGGTGACATTGGGCGGATAGATGTACGTTATAGCAGCCCATGGTAATAGACTGCTATGCGGCTTTGTAAATTACATGGTGATCATCTTGCCCTGGTCTCTGACAGGCACCGTCTTGTATCTTGGCATGGGCACCACCACTGCATAGCTCACCAGAGCTCCAGGTACGGCCGGGATCAAATGTCGTGTCAGATCTTGACCAAACAGGAGGGGCAGCATCATGGCGGGTCTCTTTGGCCTTGACCAGGTTCATGGGGATTTTCCTCACCGTTTAAGGCGGCTGCCATGGCGGTCTCTGGTTCTCCACGTGGTAACAGTCGACAATCTCGAGCTCTAGACCCGCAGAAACTCTCTGGTGCAATCCCCTAGCCACTTGATGCACGACTTGACCAAAAAGTACCCCGAAGGTACAATATCACACGTCCTTTGACTCCCAGTCTACAACTCATCCATCTACAACTTGGGTTTTTCATGACCAATGTGGCTCCTTTAACATTAAGCCCTCTGCTCTTCTTCAAAGTACAGGAAAGGCAAGGCAGCCTCAGGCAGGCAGTTTCAGGCTCACACGGTGTGTCACTTGGCGACGCGGTTGGCCACCTAGGTACCTATCCATCCATCGTGAATTTGCTCCATTGTCAGCCAGTTCCCCTCGGTCACTGTCCCCTCGGTCACTGTCCCCTCGGTGCATGAAGCTTGTTCAATCTTTTCAAGACCCCGGTGTGATTTTCCGCTGATTGGCCTACCAGGTATTTATTTTCTTGACTACCTCTCTCGAATTCGCAGGGGGAAGCTGTCGAGGTAAGCTCTCTTTTCTCATCATGGATGGACGTGAATGATATCTACCATCCTTGATCCCACAGCCCGCTTTACCCCACCAAAACCGCTATCGTGACAGCTGCGAAGCGTCCCGTCAACCTCCTACACGACTAGCCTCCATCTTTTCTCATTTCTCATTTGCTGATTTCCCCTAACCTGCCGATTTCTTTGTTTCTTGATCGACATCTTCTGACAGCTGGATTGCCGGCGCAAACAGTCCATTGCCGCACTGCACCTCTGCTCGGATTAATTGCCCGCGCTATCCTCACCCCTTACCCCGCCCTTCCATCACGCCCAGCAGACGGCCAAACTGCCAGCTAGCTCAGAGCTCTCCACTAAAAAGCATTGGATCCTGGTGTCACGGTCATCAGCCTGCTTGAGGCAACCACCTACCAAAATACCACCGAAACTTAGCTCATGGGCTTTCATCCTCACGACGCGGCAGAAAAAGCTATATGACTCTGTGACGGAGAAAGCTCCGCTTCTTCGCACTCTGTCTAAGCATCATCTATCGGACGACACGCTCGCCAATCTCCCAACCAGGCACAAAAGGTAAGCAGAGCTTCATCTTTTCTCTCTACGCAATCCCACCAATGTCCATCCCACCCGACGTCAGGCAGCCTCCCCTGCTATTTCCACCCCCGGGCCTCTCGTCGAGTCTGCCGTAGCGGGGTCCACACAAGCAATCCGCCAGCGCGCGCCCTGCCAATCCATGCTCCCCCATATCCTTCCTCAGATCCATCCACCAAGAGCCTTATCCATCCGCTTCTCAATCCGCATCCCACTTCTAAGCCTCAGCAACCACTATTCTTTCTAGGCATCTTCCATCTGTCTAGCCAACTACGCCAGTGCTCTTTTTCTTACTTATCATCTTCATTCATCATATCGCCCTTGGTTTGATCCCCCTCCCCGAAAACCCCATTTCGAGCTTGGGATCTTGCTCTTTCGCCCCCGCCGAATCGCTTCTCTTACCAAACCCACATGTTAATTTTGTGCAGCTGCCGCCGGGGCGTCTTTCGCGACGGTGTGACGTCTCTACACCTCCGCGCTTCGTGCTTTTCCACCTCTTCTCTACATAACTCCGATGGATCCGTCCACGATTTCCCCGGACCTCACATATCGTGCTGCCTCCGCTGAAGCCAGTTCAACCCGGCCGAATCCCTTTGATGACGGCGATATCTCGTCTCGCAAGCGCCGGCGCACCTCTCTCTCTGGATCTCCCACCACCTCCCTCGATACCGTGAACCCCCTCCACGATTCCTCGAGCTCCACCACTCTCGACACCGATCCCGTCGTCCCCAGCCGTGACTCGGCTGCAGAAGCCCGGCTAGAGCCTGTCGCACCAAAGACCCCCGAGCCTGGCACCTCGATGCGCGAGCCACCCGCCGAGCCTCCGTCCAGTATGGTTACTATTAACCTTAGGAACGCGCCCCAGAGTGACTCATCGTCTTCCTCGCCCCCGTCTCCTTCACCTGCCGCCCAGCCCCCTGCGACCGATGCCGTCACCGATGTTGCGACCGACGACGTCAAGGCCAGTGTTGAAGACTCCGAGGTCGACATGGTGCCGGTTCCTGCCCAGAGTACCGATACCTCCAAGTCAGCCTCTTCGCATTCAACAAGCCCGCCTATCGAGATTATCACGGTGCCGTCAGATGATGACATGGCTTCCGATCATATGAGTGTTGGAGTTTCCATCGTTGGAGACGACCCTATCCTGATCGATCCTATCCATGACTTCCCCTTTCACGATCCCGAAGAAACCGCCGAATCGACGGTGGAACGACTGGCAAACTACCTTTCAACTCGTGAGCTTTGTTATTCTCCTTCTGAACGACCCAAGCGGCTAAAACATACAGAATCCCCAATTGATGAAGGCGTTGTCGACAAGGTTCAGCAATGGCTGGAACGGTATCTCAGATACATCAGAGATGTCGACCAGCAGTCGGCCATCGACTCATGCCAACAAAATTTTGGGTTTTGGGTTACATTCCCCGAAATATTTCATGCAATGGCATGTCGCAAGTATGTCTCTCCTTTGCTCCTATTACTCTATGCTAATCCTACTAGACCATCAATGTTGAAAGCACATGGATTGCGCGGCGTTGCTCTGGCTTTTTTCGCCGGATTCGCCAAGCTGACGGCCTGGTTCATTGAATCCGACATTCGTGCTCTCCAAGAGTTCTTGGCTACGCAGACGAATCAAAAACAACGTCCACCCACTCTGTTGTCTCCTCTTTACCTCGACCGGTTGCATGTGGTGACTGGGGCCCCTTTCTACGACGAGCAAACTGGTAACGCCGACCTTTCATCCCCTAGTCTGGAAGACGTGTCATACGTGGTCAAGGAATTTCAGGAAAGTCAAGGTGGAAGCCTCAGTTGCCTGCTCCAGCTGGTCAGGTGTCTGGTCGACCATGTTTCCAACTTTCCTCGATGGATCGATGAGCTATCACCGATATGCCTGGTTGCGGCAGATATCATGACAGATATAAGCTTCGCCCTGGGTAGCCCAGGACTCCCTCCCATGGCCAAACGACGGCTAGAAGTTGGTCATGTCCTCTACGACCTGGTCTCAGATACCCTCGTAAGGATGGTTGAAAAGCAGCCGACGCAGCTGAATGCCGATAAAGTCTCAACTAGCGTTCGGGCTCTCACAAATATGATCAAAGCGAGCCTTCAGGGTGAACATGAAGCTGCAACCCAGCTACTAATCGAGCATCGACAGGCACACCCCCAGCTCCCTGTCAACTACACTATTGAGGCCATCGCTTGGGAGCGACGCCTTGGGCTTTTGAACAAGCTCATAAGGTCAAGTCAGATGCAACTCCGTGTTGTTGGTGTCACCCAGATGTGTGGTGACCTGGTATCCTGTTGGAGACGCCATTGTGATAGCGGAGACGATGGCAGTATACTCCACCTCAACCATCTCGCGGAATACCTGCTCCAGACCGGACTCATCGAGTACATTCTCGGTTCTAACTGTCATCCAGAGATCACTCTTGAGGGCGCCAACATTGTGGGCTTCTTGGTAGTGACTAAGATGTACCGGGAGGAGCACATCAATATGATATGGCAAGGTATCACGTCCGGTCAGGACCCTCGCACCGCAGATGCTCTCACTCGCATGGTGACAAACATCACGAACCTTTTCGACTACGCTGGTCTCCTATTTTTCTGCGACAAATTTCAGGCCCTTCCTATGGATGGCTTCACTCCCTCCATCCGAATGCTTTGGGAGACCGTCATTAGGCATATGGTTACGAGATCACAAGTCGATCGACCGGGACTGAGCTTCCATCCCTACAACTTGTGTTTACGGCTGCTCAGAGAGTCGTCAGTTTGCGCGTCCGGATCACAAGTCGCATATCCCGAAATGCAGCACGCAGCAATGCAGAAGTTTAAGGAGCTCCTGGCATATGGGCCAGATCCCGAGGGACGCCAACAGTTGTACCAGAGCTGCATTCAGGACATATCGGACCAGTCAGCAACTACGTTGGGTAGTCTCTGGTGCCTGTCAATGGCAATCCGCTCCGCGGTTGTTATGGAACTCCGCGTCTTGACGGAGAAGCACGACCTGACGAGACTCATCGTTACTGAGCTAGAGCACGCAATCAAGGTCGGACGAGCTGCCGGCGTCCAGACAGTTCTCTGGGGCGCGATCAACCAACCTCGCAGGGACTTCATCACCAACATCATCCAGGTTGAACCCCAAACTATCACCAAGGAGTTGGGGATAAAGCTCTGGGACATGCTGGTCGGCCCTTGGTCACTATCGCTTGAGGATAGGAGAGCAGGGTGGGGTATCTTGAACAATCTTAACCGGAAGCTCAACCTCACCAACCCCTTTCTCCAAACGTGCTTGTCTCAATACCTCCCAACTCTCCCTTCCGAATATTTCTGCGACGGCATGCTGGAGTTTCTCCGGGCAGAAATTCTACCACGTCTCAATGAGAAAGCCGACTTGGCCCTTGACGATCATGACATGGTTGCCGAGAGCGGTATTGAGCAACTGTGGCGCTTGATCCTCGAGGCTGAGGACGGATCTCTTGTTGATCGATCAGTACGGACACTTGCAATCGATATCTATGTTGAAAGCCGGCATATGGCGACCAGCCCACTTCAGCGAACACGATTGATCCACATGGCTCTAGTCAACCGATGTTTGCAGCAGCTAAAGGATGCTGCGCGGAAAATCAAGAGCTACAGCGATGGGGCTACGAGTGGCGAGGATGAGCCCATGGAGACTGTTGCAACGGATGAGCAAATCCAGCAGCAGGAGAGGATCTTCATTCGATCCTTGAGACTATTACGGCACATCCTGGAAGCCCATCAATCAAAACCTCTTCTGTCAGCCCCTGACCTGAGGACACTGATCCCTCAAACCCCCTATGAGGTGCAAGGAGACTCAGCCGAGCTCAAATACCAGTCTTTTGATGGGGATGAACAGACTGATATCAAGCCACTTGCAATTGGGAAGCTCAACACTGCTGCGTCCCTGCTTGCCAGCCTGAGACAAGAAACAGGCTTCGAGAACTACCGAGTTTATTACAGAGGACGACCTTTTCTTCCCAATGAGCACGAAATCTGCAAGTCTTTGGAGGATCTGTGTGTTCAGGAGGGTCTCATGCTGGTCAAACGTGAGGAAGCTGGTCCAGCCCCTTCTGGTCGAGTGAAGCCAGGTGCCTCTCCCCTGGAGGTTGAAATCTCGGCGCACTTTGACGAGATGTTCGAGTATCTCAGCATGGAGGAGGCGCTCGCACAAGAGGTATGAAACTCAGCGCGGATTTTGAAGGCTCCGAATAACTGACTGTGTATCCAAGATTTACTACTTTCTCGTGAAACTCCCCACGGATGGTCATCTCTTGAAGTCGATTGACAGCGATACAACCTCGTACCAGCAAATCTTTCCTCCGGGGCAGCCGTATAAGTCACTCTACGCTGTTCACACGCTCCTGGAGTACATTGACGCTGCTTTTCACGGGCGCATCGACAATGAAGATTCCAAGGATGATTCAACTGACCCTGGTCAATCCGCTACGTATACCAAAGCTCTGAAGACGGGCATCTGCTTTGCCACTCAAGCAATCTCGGACAAAAATGTGTTCGATCAGGCTTCTGTGAGCCTGCGCCTGAAACTCACTGGCACATTGATACACGCATTCCGACGGCTGCTAGATAATCTGTTGCGGTTCACTGGAACACTTACTAGCTCTAACAGAGTCACAGAGCTCTACGCCCCAGGACGACCAGTCAGTACGGACAGTGTTATCGTGCCCGAGCCAGCTCGGCTCGTTGAAATCTTGACGTGCGCCGTGGATTGCCCCGGCGATGCTTCTCCAGTGCTTGCCGGAACACTTGCCCTCACACTCCGCCTGAGCATTATCAACAGTGCATTCTGGGCAAAACTCAGCACAAACCCCGATTTTGTCGCTTTGCTGCATCGTGCTCTGCTTACTGATCCAAGATCTGGGGTCAGATCGCTTTTTGTGAAGCTCATTGAGGAGCTTGTCTCGATGACAGGCCACACACAGCCGTTGGACAGGTCGAACGATTCATCCCCAAACAACCCGGACGACATCTTGCTGGCATTGGTCTCATACTTTTGGGGTGTTGTCAGCGACCTTGTGCTGCAGATAGCCGGATATCCGGACCAGTGTGAAGATTTCTTTAGGCTGACGTACATCTTGCTGATGCGATTGAAGGCTCGATCGCCAGGTGTGTTGGATCTCCCGAGGCTTGCGTCTCAGGTCAGCCAGCTTTTACTCGCCCATACATCAACTGAAGTATGTTCTGTCAGCTTCGGGATGGTTTGATACATGCTAATCAAGTACACAGGCCATTGGGTCTTCGGCAGGAGAGGACTCGTTTGCGAAAGGCCTTGCAACAATTTTGCACCTTTGCCTGCAACTTGACCCCTCGGTTGCCCAATCCTCGCAGCTGCCAGCGTATGAGAATGAAACCTTGCCGTGTAGGACCGATTAACTGACTTGTCATAGGGACTTGCCCTTGTCACTGTTCTGGAAGCAGCTGTATCCTCCCAAACGCAGTCTGAGCGAGCAGCCCATCCCTAGGGTGGTTCTCCACAGTGAAACGAGAGCGAAGCTTTGCGAAATTCTCTTCCATCTCGTGAAGCACGATCCGGAAAAGACCAAGGGCCTGTTAGAATCGCTCGAGAGCCTTGTGCCTTTCTACGATGATGACGATGACGGCATGTCTTGCGCCAAATCAACCTCGCAACCGCTGACATCCAAACCAGATGAGCCATACCTCTACGAGCTCCCGTATCAATTTGAGCGCCTGCGAGCACTGCGGGCACCATGTGGTTACGCTGGCCTGCTAAACTTGTCGAACACATGCTACCTCAATTCGATCCTGGCACAGCTTTTCATGAACACGGGATTCCGACGATTCATCCTGAACTCGAAACTTCGTGATCCCGCCAACGGCCAAGAGCTCATGTTCTACACCCAAAAGCTGTTTGGTCACATGCAGGAAAGCTACCGTCGTTTTGTCGACCCCACCAATGTTGTCAGCTCAATCAAGACCTACGACGACACCCTCATCGACATCCACAGTCAAATGGACGTGGATGAGTTCTACAACCTACTCTTTGACCGTTGGGAGGGACAGCTTCACAGCCACGAAGAGAAGAGGAAACTCAAGTCGTTTTACGGTGGTCAACTCGTGCAGCAAGTCAAGTCAAAGGAGTGTGAGCACATTTCTGAACGACTCGAGCCATTCTCTGCGATCCAATGCGACATCAAGGGCAAGAACACACTGGAAGACAGCCTCCAGGCTTACGTGGATGGCGAGATCATGGAAGGGGGTATGCCTGTTTATTATTCGTTTTGTCTCGAGGAGGCCGCTAACAATCAACCAGACAACAAGTACAAGTGTTCTACGTGCGACAAACACGTTGACGCTGTCAAGAGGTGACTCTCTCCATCAGTTGCTCTGTCACTTGGAAGCTAACATATTGCAGGGCGTGCCTGAAAGACATTCCAGACAATGTCATCTTTCACCTCAAGCGGTTTGACTTCAACCTCCGCACTCTCCAGCGGAGCAAGATCAACGATTATTTCTCATTCCCAGCACGAGTCAACTTGCGACCCTACACTATCGAGCACCTCAGCAACCCGGAAAATGACACCGAGGAAGACATCTTCGAACTGGTCGGTGTTCTTGTTCACTCGGGCACCGCTGAATCAGGCCACTACTACTCGTACATCCGTGAGCGCCCTTCCACCTCAAGTCGCCAGACTTGGGTTGAGTTCAATGACGATATGGTAACGGCATGGGATCCCTCGCACATGGAGAGCTCCACGTTCGGTGGCCCTGATCATCGTCCATACGACACAAACGGTATCATCTACGACAAGACATACAGCGCATACATGCTGTTTTACCAACGTGCCTCTTCTCTAAGAGCTGAGCAGGAGAGGATGATGAGCCTAGGCATTCCAGGGCCTCTGCGAGTCAATGTAGCTGACGATCTCAAAGATCACATCATGAGCGAAAACACGGTGATCCTTCGTCGTCACTGCATATATGATCCCAGCAACCTCAGACTCGTTCAGATGCTATTCCAGCAGACGAGACAGCTTTGTGGAAGCTGTCGCGATGTTGACACAAGTCAGAACATTGGCGAGTTCCTGATTGATCGCGCTCAAGAGCATGGGCTCCAGGATTTAGCCATGCACACATTGCTGAGCCACCTGGACCAGGTCGTCACAAGAGCAAAGGACATGCCGGATTTCCTCGGCTTCTCCAAGTTGATCAGCGATGCTATCACTTCATGCCACCATTGTGCGTTTGCTTTCTACAGCTACTTTGACCAACGGCATGATGCACTGCGCGCCCTCCTCCAGCGGAACCCGGAAATGGCGGTACGCAACTTTGTGAGCAAGATGTTCACTGTCGCCGTGCACAAGATTGCCCGAGGCTTGCCTCATGTCTACGATCCGCCGGTTCCCAACAGTCCGGTCTCAGACCCTGACGGAGACGAGAATATTACCGAGGGTGCTGTTGCTCATCGTTCGGTCATTGATGGCGTGATGCTCCTGTTCAACCACCTCTGGAACTTCTTTCATATTAACCTCAGATCTTGGGACGACTACTTTGGGGCTGTTTTGGGCTTTGCCAAGCTGGGGAGCCGCGAAGTCGGATATGTTCTGGCAGCTAATTACCTGGCCAGGCTTCTGCGTATCATCTCAGCAGATCCCGCACAAGCCCTCACCGGAAACTATCAAAGGATGCTGCAGACTGTTCTCCGACGCATCAACAACGCCAAACCGCCTTCTTACCTGTCGGTAATCATGCTGGTCGATTACCTTCTGCAGCAGCTGGAGCCGGAGTTAGGAACAGACGTCATTGTTGAAGACGCGGCTGAGCGACTGGAGCGGATGGAACGACCCTTCAGTTGGACGTCGGAAGAGGTCCAACTCGTGCACAACAGTCTGGACGAGTCTCCTGGCAGCCATTTTGTCGAGAAGCTGCTGGGGATCGACCAAGCGACCCGTCCGACCGACGACATTATCCGATTCCTGACCGGGATCGGCTCAACGATGGACGGCAAGATACTGGCCACGTTGAAGCGATGCATCAGGGGTGAGACGTCAACTCAAGCCATGGACCCATTCCTGCGGGCGGCCGGCGCCTACATTGAGAGTACCGAGCAACTCGACTTTGCCACAAAGATGATTCAGCATGTGTACACGCAAGCCAAAAGCCTTCAAAACACCGAGGGGGTGTACTTTGTTCGCTTCTTCGACACAGCACTGTCACTCGAGCGGTCAGAAGGGGAGTTTGCGAGGACCATCAGGAGTCTCAGTCTCCGTCTGGTGCCAAACTGGACACCTCATCTCCTAACATATCAGGAAAGCACCGTGCGAGCAGCCACAGAGAATTTCCTGGACCGCGAGCTGTTCCAGGTCTTGCAGAGCGACCCAATCGCTGAACGAGACCCAGAGGATCGGGAAGAGATCAAGCTGACGGTCAGACAATTGGGCCTCGCGTGTTTGGGGCATCTCGAGGAGCATCACGTCCGAAGGAGAGCACACTTGGGGCGAGACATTGCAGGCTCGTTCTCCCGCGTGATTGAGTCATGCGCCAAGTTTATCGAAAGTGATCCCGAGAAACAGGACGAAATCGATACCGAGTTTGTGGGCTTGCAGCGCGGTAAGTGGGCTTGACCCGGTCTGGGTCCCCCCCCGAAAGAAGATGGCTAACGCTACAGGACAGAGGTGTTGGATCCCCTCCGCAGGCTGATCGTGGATGACATGGAGGAAGACGGGTCCGGTATGTCACAGTCGTTTAGCGACTCCGATACTATCACAACAGACTTCAGGTGACGGCTGACGCTGGGCAAAGACTGGGAAGGATCCTGTGGATCATCAGACCAGATTGACGACCTGGTGGAGATGAACATTACAGGACTGAACGAGATGAACGACGTGGAACTGGTTTGATGACAGACCATGCATGCATGAATGAATGAGTTCGCTGGGTCTGGAGAGAGATGAGGCGAGGCAGGCGTCAGGACAAACGAGGCAGGCATTTGTGTCTTTTGTTGATTTCTATTCTCTGGTTTATGATCTACACTCGCTAGCCTACATAAAGCCTTTGGTGAGTCGAGGCCAAGGCATCATCAACCATGACAGCCAGGGCCGGCCAGAAACGGATGGTTGTCGAACACAGTTAATGTTGAGCAAAAATGCATAGCAAGGGAGTGACGGCGCAAGGGCTAAAGGATAATGAACAGGGATATGGCGGTGCGGTACCAGACCGCGGGATGAGAGAAATCAGGGGTCGGTGAAGATGAAGAAGGGCATTGTTTTCGAGACCAAGATCAAGACCAGCGTTCTTGTATCCATCCTCTCCCTGCCTTGGGTTTTTGGGCATGAGGACAGAAATTGATGAATGATTACACGAAGCAAAGTCAAGACAGACGGATCACGTCGAAACTATTCAACCTCGATGTGAATACTCATTGTCAGGAGTCTTCAACTTGGACAGACTCCTGTGTTATGACACCTGTCTCACTACGAAGCTTGCCGCCGACACCATGTGATTGATGCTATGAATATCTCCTGAGGTTTTCAAGTGGCGCCAGTAATGGGTATTCTGGTGGACGACGATGTAGTCCCGACGGCCGAGCAGCCAGGATCAGCTTCTATAGAAGGCATCACTAATAAATCACGACCCCTTGTATGACGGCAACATTGGGGCCGGCGGCTGGCCATCTGGTCCGACGCTACCTATCTTTAGCCACGGCGGCCAATATTCCAGGCCCGCCTCGGATACCACACGGTGATGTGATGCCAATGGAAATGCGAAAATAGAAAGTATTAGAGACATGGCCGTCGAGACGAAGCGGACAGGTTCCACGGTCCCATCTATCTTGGGTGAGAAGAGTCTATGCATGGTGAGAAATTGGGGCCGGTGGCTGGTAGATGGATGGATGGTTTGCAAGCTGTGAGATGTTGGTTCGTCTCGGAAAGACAAGTGCCGACGTCTGACAGCTGGAGAAGGAGGAGGCGGAATCAGCCATTACCATCAAGACTCGGCACAGAAATGCTCACATGGAAGAATCATTGACGAGTTATCCATCTTGGTTTCTTCAACAGTGGACACCAATCTATGTGCACTACTGCACCAAGTCCCTGCCTCTTCACAAACTTCTCGTGCCCCCCACCGGACCAACCAGCCTCTCCGATTGGAATCTGCAACAGGGGTCCCCGAATCTCTCACGCTTCGCAGCCTGTCACAGCGCCGCTCGCATCGCCCGTCAGTTCTAAAAATACATTTAACCTCCAGCTAGCCAATCACGGGGCGTACCGGGAACCCCGCCGCTGCCGAAAATAGCAGCCCCGGGCACGCGCTAATGCACGTTAGCCGCCGAGAGAACGTCCCCCTCATGGTCCCCGCCGATTGGGTCGTTCCCGGCATTTGCACCGTTTGACAGGCTGGGACAAGGAGGAAAGCACCGCTTGTTTATCACCTCGAGATAGAAGATGAGCAAGAGGTGATGAGCAGCTCATGCAATTCCCCTTTTCTTACATAGCGTGTGGCCCCCCCTCCAAGGGTCCCCCCTCCCTGACGTTTCATCTACCACTCCGACGCTATACTACGTAGTGACCGTCTCTCCTGCTAGGGTCAGCTCCGGCGGGGGGTCACGGAGTGGGAGGCCACCCTCACCTCAGGCGAGAAGAAAAGTCGGTGGCTGACTGGCCAGACGCAGGAGAGTTTTGAAACATAAACAAGTGCCCGGGGTATGAGAGAGGAAACAGGAACGAAACTTGTTTTGTATGCGGGTTTTATAACTCCGTCCTGCATGTCTCCTGCTTCCTGTCTTGTCCCATAGGATCACGACGAAGACGACGGGTTTGTTTGTTTTGTTTTGTTCGTTGACGCACGACGACGACGACGACGACAAGGCTGAAGGAATACAGCTGCTGTGCGGCCTCGATGTTGATTCGCGTTCCCTTGGCTTGTTGATTTACTGATTCTTTGCACTCCTTTATCCTCTTACTTTGGCCGTTTTGTGGCTGTCCCTCCTTGAATCATCGAGTCGTTACCTCTCAAGGCTTTACAATAACAACATCCTAACCAGACAAAAATGTCGCTCAAAGAGAGGATCTCTTCGCCTTTGGAGGCTGGCACCTCCATTTTGGACGCTCACCACCTGCCACCTCATCTCGGGCCGGCCCTCGAGCACGCATCCGCCCGTCTCGCTCGCAAGTCTCAGCACATCACCCTCGTCGTGGCCCGGCGAGACTATCAGCTCCCGTCCGTGGTGCCGCCGAGGGGCCTCATAACCCCGACGACCCCGACGACGCTGTCTCCCAGCTTCCGCTTCAACTTTGGAAATGGGCCCATGTCGAAGCTCAAGTCGCTGGTGCTGGCTGGTTCGTATAATGGACCGACACCGGCACGGTCGATGGAGTCGCCACGAAGTGGAATATCTTCGCCTGGCCATGCTCCTCCACCGGATACGCCGAGCCCGCGGCTCAGATGGCCTCTCTCGCCCACCATGCCCCTATCGCCTCCTCCCATGACGCCCGGTACCGCTTCATCGACTACCACTGACATCATGAGCTCCATCATGTCGTCGTCAGGTTTTGGCATGCGTCTCATCCATACGAATGAACTCCATCCTCGGTCCGAGAAGATCCTCAACCAAACACTGGAAAAGACGGAGAAAAAGTTCCGTGTTGGGTAGGTTTGGGTGTATGATGTCAAACATGTCGGATCTCTTGCTAACACTCCGTAGTTCCGAGTGGCTTTCACCAGCAGTCAGGCCTTCCTCCTGTGGGCTCACCAACCAACTCATCCATAGCTCCATCATCCAGAACGAGGTCCTCTTCTCCTCCGAAGGCCTGACCCTACTCTCGCTCGATCGGCTATTCAGCCTCAAAAGCGCACTATCCAGTTACTCCAAGACGAAATCCCACCTGCGCCTCGAGGACGCCGTTGACGAACTCCGCCGTACAATCCTAGCCACTGGGTCAAAGGTCTCCAAAACTGCCATCCTCCGATCATATGACTGGCTGAGTGTGTCAAACTCTGCCCTTGTTGACTTGGACCGCATGTATCAGCGTGCGTACGGCGGACCGGAGCAACTCGGCGGCATTGAGGGCCTGCAAGCTTTCACCGAGCCGGCAATCAAGCCGATCAGCGATTTCGAAGAGATTGATAGCGATTCCGAGATCGAAGAAGACATGATTGGACTTGCCATCACCAAGGAGAAAACTCCATCACCAAAGCCCCAGCTTAAGCTGCTGACCAACTTTGAAACCAAGAAGCCAGAGGTCCCCATCGTCAAAGTCGAAGGGGAAGAGGAGGATGAAGACCGTACGGCACGGCCGACCGACAAGCTCTACTTCTCGATGCAGCCGTGGGACGGCTCAACCATTGACCAGGTCCTGAGCGCAGCTCCTGTAAATAAGAGCGCCTTCAGTCCTCTCACACCGACTCCGATACTCATGAGCCCGGCGTCGGAGATGATGGGGCCTATGACGCCCAACGGATATGACGACATATCGCCCATAACACGAGGAGAATGGGGATTCATGATGGCAGATAATGCCTTCCAGACCGGCCGAAAGGTTGGAGTGGAAACATTCTGAAAACGGATTTTCTTGGGTTTGATTTGTGGAATAGGCGAATGATTTGTTTTCAAGCACCCCCTTTTGTTTGTAGTATTGCTCCTCGCTGCGCATATTTGGGATTGATATTAGAGCGCGGCGTGGATGTATCTGTGGGAAGCCCCTTTTCAGGTTTAGATGTAAATAGAAATACCTCTTCATTTTGGATATTCCGTGTAAAACTTGGGTATCATTGTCATCACCATCCGTACTTGCTCGACGCCTCCTTGCGGTTGCTTCTCCCCTTGGCAAAGCTGTCCTCGAGGGCCTCGCGCTGGTTCTGCACATTCTGTACCAGCTGGCGAAGGCTGTGCTTGCCACCCTGGAGAGCACGCACGGGGTTGTGTATCTGCTGTTCTCCTGACGCTCGGATCTCCTCGTTGTGCTGGTATTCCTTGTCCATATTGAAGTTGATAACTTTCTTGGCCGCTTGCTTGCCCAGGCCTCCACGACCAAAGAGCTCTCGCCGTTGAGCAGCTGAAAGGTTGAGATCGTCTGCCACCGTGTCCAGCGACTCAGAGCCAGGCAAGGTGGTGGCAGATGGGCCTGTTTGTGAATGGCTTGCATACTGCGCGTAGTCGGCGTATGCGCCCTCGTCGTGGGCCAATGAGGTTTCCTGAGTTGCAAACATGGGCTCATAGACAGCGCTTCGTGCCGTGGCATCTGCAGGTTCCGAAGGTTCTTCCGTATGCATCGAAAACAGAGAGACCTTGGGAGGCGCTGGAGCGGGTTCTGGCCCTGGCTCGGGTTTTGTCTCCTTGGATTCTGTAGTGCTTGGTTGAGATGGTGCAGCCACTGGCTTAGCCGCCCCCGAGTTCAACTTTTTCTTCTTCTGCGGGTTCCTTGCAACTGAGAGGGGCTTGAACATCAACGGCTTGCCCACAAGCTTGACCTCGTCGGCAGGCTTCTGTCCTTCTGGGATGGATGGTTGAGCAGTCTTTGGTGGCGGCAGGCTCAACCCTCCTGGCGTGATGCTATCACCCATCCCCTCACCATCATCTTCTGCCCCTCGACTGAAGCCCGGTGTAGCGCTCGTTTTGAGATTGACGCCTGGTCTTGACGTGGTGCTGCTTGATGCTGAGGGCCCAGGCTTTGGCTTGTTCGCATTCTTCGGGGCTGGCAGGAATGAGTTGAATCCAGAAAAGAGACCCGATCCCTTTGTTTTCGCGCGCTTCGTGGGAGGTTCGTTGTTTCGTTGGGGTGTATCGTTGGAGAGCTGAGGGAGGTTGACGACGATTTTGCCAGGATTGGATCGATCAACTACTTTCTGGAAGGGCTTCTTGGAGGACGACGTAGTCCTGGGGGCTGTCTTGACAGGAGCCTCGGCTTCGGAGCCTGAGCCCTCGGAGTCGGAATAATCAACCAGGCCCATGATGAACAATGAACAAACAATAACCGTCAACTGCAAAAGTTGAGGATGGAATCGCAAAATGCGACCTGAGGTCGAAATGCGCCTCATTGTTACCTCGCCTCGCTGGTGGTCCGTGCTCAGACGCAAGCCACATGGGTCCTTGCGCATCCAAGACGCGAACGAGGCTGCGCCGAACCCCACGAACAGCTTATCGCAACGCTCCCTACCAATGCTCCTCCCCCTCAAACCTTCAACTCTGGGCTTCTTAGAATGACGAATTCCAAGATATCGGCGTGATACTGGCGTGATATATACCCGTCAAAGCAGTCGCCGTCATGTCCGTCATTCAGTTGGAAGAGTACGTTGCTATCGGACCCTGACAGCCAGCATCCACTGACATGGCGTCCCCCTAGACTCGTGTCCTATCAGCTTCGCACAAGCTACCTCAACGAGATCGCCGACGGCGTAGGCGAGCGCCTCCTCACCGTCAACGATGGCTTCCTAAACTCGGCTCCCTTCAAGGCCGCCGGCTGGCGACCCAATTCCTCTCACATCAAGCGGACACACTCACCCCCGATACCCACCGCTATCGCTTCCGAATACTTCCAAGCACCTCGGCAGGCAGGCCTCACACTCGAGGATGGAGATGAAGATGGCGGCATGCTCACCGCAGGCGGATCCGACACCATGGGGCCTGGGATGGCTATCAAGCGGCGCAGGCGCCGTGAGCAGATGGAAGAGGAGGACAGTAGCGACTTGAGCGACGACAGCGATGATGACACAGATCAAAGGGCCGCGCAGCAGATCAAGTTCGCCAAGATGCCCGTAAGGCATAGAGCAGGTTCATCGCCACTTCAGAACACCAACCTACGACAGGTAGGGGCAGTATCACCTAGGGCGCCCCGACGAGGATCGCAGTCGGCATTGGAGACAGTAAGGGAGAGGCCACGAAGAGACACAGTCACCAGCAGCGAGATATCTTCTGAAAACGAGATCGACATCCCCACTGTCCAGAGACATCGAGAGGCTGCCAGGGCTGCAGCTAGAGCGGCGAAGCTTCAAGCGAGAATCCTCGAGGAACCTACGCCCGGTATCAATCGGGTGGACACTTCCCTCTTGCCAGAAGAGGAAGAAGATTCCGATGAAGCTTCAGATATGTCTGATGACTATGTGGAAAGCATAGACTCGGCATCTATTCTCGATGGTGTCGAAAACCCAGCCATCACTGGATCACCTACTCGTCAGGTTGTTGGAACACCGCCTAAGAACTTTGTGCGACAATCGACGATTCGCAAATCTCGGCCACCGACAAATCCCATCGTTCTTGGGTCTCTGCCGCCCCCGAGGCCCATGAGCATGATCAGGCCCCTCAGCATCGCCCAGCCCAAGAGCTTATTGTCGGCCGCGCTCAAGGCCAAGGACAAGAAACCCACTATCCCCTTCCACAGATTTGCCCATTTCAGCGGGCAGGGGACGCAAGGCCCTATCCGCGTGCGCATCTATGCCGCCTTCTCCAAGACGCCAAGCAAGCCGTTCCAAGTGCTCATCCGCCCACGTGTTCAGGACGGGCAGGGCGCCGAGAGGGTGGTGACCGTGGCGGACCTCATTGGTCTGAGCTTGTATCGCTACAATGAAGAGAAGATGGACCCGCCTATCCCCTCGGACAAGCTCAACATCAACTGGTGGACCCTTCGAATGGTCGAAGAGGGTGGTGAGGTGGATGATGATTTCCCTCCCGTTCCGAGAAGAGAACCATTGACCTCGTTTACTACGGTGAACAATGCTGCCATGCGAGGTGGAGGTCGTATGCGGTCGAATTCTACAGCTTATGACGAGTTTGCCTTGACAGCGGCCTCGGAGGAAGAATATCTCGAGAACAAGGAACTTACACCCCAAGAGGAGGAAGAGGAACCCGTAACATCACAGGAGAGCGGCGGAGTGACCCTCGACTCAGCAGAACCAGGTCGGGTGGATGAAGATGCCACGCCCAGAGGCACACCAGGCCCGCAAGTCAACTCTTTCCTGGCCGCCCGTCCACGACAGAATCCTATCGTCACAACGACGTACCGGTCAAATGCGCCTGCAGCAGACATGCCGCAGGCGCCCATCGCGGCTCCAAACACATCACGGGGACAACAGAAGCTGCTCCGGATTCACATCATGTCTTCGGACATTGCACCAGGCCAGATGGTTACGCTGGATGTGACGACGGATACCTACCTAGCCGAAGTGCTGGACATGGTATGTCGAAAGAGACAGCTGGACAAGGCCAACCATGTACTCAAGCTACCCGGGTCGGGAGCTGTAGTCATGATTGACCGGCCAGTATCATCGATCGGCAACGTCTCCGACCTGGAGCTGTACAGGCGACGGTTCGCGACAGATGGGCCGTTGACCATCACTGGATCGCCAGGCAGTTCATCACCAAAGATGCTACCGCTTACAGATCCTTCGACGCAGAAACGGAGCAAGAAGGGTCAAGTTCAGATGGTGGGAAGCCACCCACTGGCGCGAGAGTCTCTGAAGCAGGACGAGCTCAGCAACGCCAGCTACAAGAAGTACACGGTCTGGCGAAAGCAGCCTATGCGCATCGTAGGAATGAGCGAACGCATCCTAGTGATCGACGGCGAGTACATCCACATCATGCCAGCCTCGGGCGGCAAGGCGTTACACGACGGCGGAGGCAAAACAACGACGGTGCACTTCAGCAATGTGGTCGGGTGCAAAGTGCCTCGGAAACACCCCACAAATGTCAAGGTAAGTTCATGCTGATGCCCATCTATCTAATATCGAGGTCATATATGATTCTAACGACGTACCAAAAATAGCTGGTGGTGTACAAGGCGACGGAGAGCAAACGGTACGATTTTGAGGCGCGGAGCACGCTAGAGGCGGCTGAGATTGTGGAAGAGCTCAAGAAGGGCATCTCGCCATACCGAGATGTCTGAGAAGGATTGCAAATGGATGCGCGGGTGTGTTGAGTACGTGGTGTCTCACGACGACGACCCTGGACTGGAGATCGGCGTTTGGGGGCTGACAGGCGGGACGGGCTGTGGCAGTGATTGCGGCTACTCCCAACGGCGTTGGTTGGATTTGGCATTGCAGGCAAGTTGGAGAGCCTTGATGACGCAGGTAACCAGGACTTTTTGTTGGAAATCTCGCACACCATTCACCCGTGGCCGTGAGGGAGCCACTTTGTTGAGAGGAGCGCGCGTGGCGGAGAGGCGATTCCTGTTTGGAACGAACGTTGAAGCGGATGGGCATTCAATGTCTCATTAAGGCGCGGCCCCCGTGCATCTCGATCAGGGGCCATTTTCGTGCAGAAGAGGGTCAAGGCTGAGAACCTAGGCTCCATACATGGCTACTAAGAGCAGGCCTGGTGCAGGCTTGGCTCGTATTGGCCAAGCAACAGACCAAGGCAGTGGAATAACGACAATGGCGATCGGTAGTGCCAAGCCGGGGACATGGCAAGTCCGTTGCCATGGGGCATCAGAAGAGAGAGCGGTGGACGGCCACCAGTCGCCAGTCAACCACGGACAGTCAGAGGAGTCCTCACTGTCGATATCAGGCCTGCGAGATAGTTTAATAACCAAGGTTAACTCTTTCTCTCCCAACCAAAAAGCACACGCAAGTGCTCGGCGCCTGGTCAAGTGGTCAAGTCTACATTCCACACCTAAAATCAAACTCTCCTCTCTCTCCACAAACCTACAAACCACCAACAATCTTGACCACTGACCAGGCGCCATACAAAAAAAACAACCACAAAAAAAAACCGGAGAGAGAGAGAATAAAAAACTACAACCTATCTTTTTGATCATCATTTCACTTCCAGGTTCCCTTCCTTTTTGTTGATCATTCACCTCCAGGACGCAATGGAGCTTAGGCGGAGCGACTTTGCTGTAGAAACCCGGGGAGTGTGACAACGGTTTTGTTCGTGGCGTCAGCCAAGCAAGACAGGGGGAAGAAGCAAGCAAAAGCAGGCAGGCTGTGGGGAGATGGGCAAGGGAGGCACTGCAGAGAGCCGGTGAATGAATGTCTAATGAGCCGTGCGGGACGATCTCGAGCGATGGCAATTGCATGATGGATGGGATTGAAGGATGTGAGATGATCCCCCGAGACTGGCAGTGCTTGTTGTTGATCTGGAGCATGCTTCGAGACAAGAGACAGGCATGGAGTTACTAAGCATCCATTGGAACTTAGGTCTGCTCGTCTGGGCTGCATGTCGCGTGCCGCGCGTTCAGGTACAGGTACTGCAGGCGGATGGCCCTGGGGATCGATCCATCAGCCAGACCAGAGAGGCACGTCTCGTATAGGGCCTGGCCGTTGGTTTCTCCTCCGAATAGCAGCGGTCTTGCTTGGAACGAAAGGCATTGCTGTCAAGGTCTGTGTTGGTTGCAAATCACGTCGCATACCGCCGACAATCCCAGCGTGCTGTTTTCCCTTGAAAAGATGGACCTTGCCTCCATACCTACCTACTTATCCCTGACGAAGTACGGGAGTTTCCACAGCCTACAGTAGTGCTGCCCTATCCTGCTGCCCTATCCTGCTGCCCTATCCTGCTGCCCTGCCCCAGAGCATCGGTCGATCCCCAGGACGCTAGAGGCAACTGGTGCTTCTCGAACAGCAAGCTCCTTGGGGGGACACAACAGGACGGGAACGGCGAGGATGGCAAGTGTCTCTTGTCGGCCGGCGTGTGATTGGGTGGGCGTCCCAACAGGGCTTTGAACGAGGCTTGTTTCGGGTGTGAGAGCTGCTTACTGTATGTGAGTTGGCATCCAACAGCTGTCGGCTGTGGGTGAAGGGAGGAGCTGGATCTTTCATGCAATGCGATACCCTGCCCCTTGATTGTGATGGAATGAGGTTGCAATGTCTTGAATAGAGATCCAGACCCAGGATGATTCAGGTACGAGTTCCGCTTGATTCATTCGTCGTCGACTGATTGTCCGTCCAAAGGCTTGCAGCAATATTATAACGGTGCAGCATTCAGAAGGAAGCTCTGTCCGTAGGTACCTGCTATGGAGTGGGTAGCTGTGAAGGATGGAAGGTACCTCTGGGAGCGCTTCACATCCATTGAATGGAAGTGTGGGGTTGGCTGTTGGCCTCTCCACTGTGACGCGAAGACCCGGCTGCCATTACGCGATGGCCTTTTCTCCACCTCCATCCAACATTTGCACTTGCACTATTCGATTGCTGCTGTCAGCTCGAGCTCCCAAGCAAGGCAAGCAAGGCATTCTCAAACGCCAGGGCTCATTCTGCAGCAACTTCTCACTAGTCGATGGCCTTATCCCCTTCCAAGCAAGCATTTCGGGCTCGGCTTCGCCAACTGACTTTCCCCTCTCCCAATCAGAGCCTCATAGCTAATAGCGACTTCCGACGGGGAAAAGAGGATACAGTCACCCCTGTTACAATGGCCCAAAGCATGATGAATGATGATGTTACCGCTACTGTCTACCTCTACCTTGAACGGGAGACGTCCCGGTGAGCAATTCCTGTTTTGGGCGAGAAGGATCTTGCAGCTTCATGTCTGAAAGCCGTTTTCACCTTTTCCAGGTTTTCCAACCTCGGAAAACGGCATGGCGACGAGACAAGCCAAAGCGAACCAAAGCAAGGTACCAACGAATCAACCGTTTCCTTGACTTTTTGGTACGGTGAACGCAGCTAGGATGGATTGACTTTTGCGGTCTGCACCGAAGCTTCGAAGTTTTTGCTCGTATGAGGCTGCCTGAAATGGATGGCGAAGTGCTCCTCAGATCGACTAGCTCGTGGTTATTTCCGGCAACACATCGTCAAGGGAGAAGCGAACTTAACCCAAATGTGAGACGGACCGGCATGGCCTCTCTCGTCTCCCTCGGAGGCTGAGTCGGTGACTCTCAGCTGAAGCCACAGGCTGTTCCTCGAGACAACTCGACCATGTGTCTAGGCCCCCAAGGGGGGGAGTGAGAGAGTACCGGTACAGACAGTTCTGTTCTGTCGTCTAGACTGACATCAGTCAAGTGTCAGACACCCATGCACCGATCGATGGTCCCGACAGGCCTCTCTAACCAGGCTCCGAGCCCCCCAGAGGAATAGCGGAGACTCCAAGGCTGAAGGGGGCGTGGCCGTAGAGTGTCGACGAGCGTCCATGCAAGATGCCATGGCCTGCTTGGCCGTCCATAAAACATCCTGTCCTCCGGTCGCTTCTGTCTTCTTGTTCCTGCCTTCCTCTCTATCCACCGTTGTCCAATCCCAGCTCAGACCAGTACTCTTGTTGTTGATATCACTCACTCAGAAACTCAAACCCTTCCAACACTCTCACTACTTACACAACACCGTCACAATGAAGTACTCTGCTGCCACCGTCCTCGCCGTCATGGCCGCCCTTGCCAAGGTAGGCATTACACATGAGCCGTTCAAGATACGGCTGTTGACATGAAACACAGACCCAGTCCGTCTCCGTCCCTGATGAGGATGCCGTTTCTTCCATCATCGGCGATGTCAGCAGCCGTGTTGAGAGCATCGCCTCGGATGTCTCGAGCCGCGCTGCTGATGCTTCCGCCGATGCCTCTTCCATTGCCGAGGAGATCTCGTCCCGTGTTGCTAGCCTCACTGAGAGCGATGCCACCGGTGCCTCCGAGACTGTCACCGAGACCGGTACCGTGACCGCGACCGGCACCGCTACTGACGAGACCGAGACTGGCACCGCCACCGATGAGACCGAGACCGGTACCGAGACTGGTACTGAGACTGGCACCGAGACCGGGGGGTCGGCCGACACGGCTGCCATTGCCAGCAAGACCAGCGCCATCGGTGACCGCATCGCCAGCCTGAGCTCAGCGGCGGCTGACGCTACTGGCGATGCTGCCGCCTCGATCAGCTCCGAGATCGCCGCTGCCACCTCTGAGATCGGTGCCCTCGCCAGCAGTGCCACCGAGGGCAACTCGGGTGCCATGCACACTGCTGCCATCGCCATGGGTGCTCTCATGGGTGGTGCCGCCGTCATTGTCAACCTGTAAAGAGTTGATCTGATCCACTTTGAATTTCAGTCTTCACATGCAAAGCAAAGCGGGAATGAAAACAATGAATGATCAACTCTTTTTTTCTTCTCTTTGTACACGCCATACAAAACAACACATCAAAAGGGAGTCTTCCTCGCCTGTCCGAACCCCAGCCAATCCGACGGATGCAAGGGGGTGTGGCGGGAACTCGGGATTTAATCATCTAGCGCGGGAGCATCTGCCGCTAGAAGGGGTGGATTTTGGTTTATTTACAGTACTTTTAGAGGTGGACTGAGATGAGATTGGAAGCATGGGGGAGGTGGACAACTTGTAACGTTTTATATCATTAACAAGAGAAGGGTTTACTCTTTATTCACATCCATGGTCGTGAGTTGAAGACTTGATTACTCGATTTTAATGCATCATGAGGCGTCCAAGGTCATGTACCAATGACGATCCCCCAGACTTGTGCATGGCATGGGTGTTGGCCCTGGTTACCGACCTTTGGCGTTGTTTCGCTGCCCCTTAGCCTGGTCAGCAATCATCCACTTGGCCGCTGACACGGGACGTGCATGCAATAAGCAGTTAGTCGTTGCATAGCATTGCACTGCATCGCCCATGACGTCCTCGAAGCCAAAGAATACGAGAAACAACGTAAGCTTCCATAGTGCGCCACATACACAATTTCTCTCTGGTCTTGATTGACTACACCGTAGCTGACATTCGTGATGGGATCTCGTTTCACCTGTCTCGCCATCTGGTGAAACACTGGTATCAACGACTCTCCCATTCCTCGTGAGTGGCGATGATGATGCCTCCTCCTTTCACACGAGATTGTGGGTAATTGCCTCGTCTAAAGGGGCGTGTAGGAATGTTCTCGGGCTCCAACGGCCTTGCTGCTTAGCCTCGATATCATTACCGAGTACGAAGGAACCAGAACATTCCTTGACCGAAATACGATCCGAATTCCATGCGTTGGTCATTCTGAAACAGGGCCCTTGGACCAGCTTATGTTCATTTACCTCGGGTGTCTGTCTGTCAGCATGCATGGAGCATACTGCCAGTAGCAACGGCCTCCTTGGCAACGCCCCGTATATACCCATCTAAGCTTTCTGCGCCACGATCTCGAGATGATGAACACCTGATAGATGACCCTGCAGCATGTAGGCAGCACTCGCTCGATGCTGTTTCTTCCATTCTCATCAAAACCTAACCAAACTCGTTTGTAAAAGGGTATCACGCTGCTCCGTCCTCAAGCCTTGGGCCGGCTGTCTGCCCAGAGTCTATCAATGATCTGAAAGACAGCCGTCACCCCCTTCATTGTATCCTCATCTACCTGACCCCCCAGCTTCTGTTGTATCTTGTCCGGATGCCATCGCACACGCTCGTCCTTGAGCTGCGCCACAAACGCCTTTTCCCCAATCTCTTGCGGGTTCAGCCCGTTGACTAGAAACTTGCGCACCGCGGCTTCGTCGACGTCCTCGCGACGGCCGCTCTCCACGGGCCACGCGAGCGTCGCCCGTGTGCCGTCCCAGGCTGTCCAGGCGGAAGTGTAGTCTTCCCATAGTGTCACCCATCGTCGGCGCTGCCTGCGTTCCTCGCCGCGACGTAGACTGCGCTCCATATCCTCTTGCAGCTTCTGTGCAAGGCGATCCTCCTCCGCCTTGCGCTTCCTTGCTTCCTCTCGGCGGGCGCGCTCCTCTAGTAGGCCAGCGTGCGTCTTTTCCCACATCTTCTGGCGCACATGGGCGGCGTACTCTTCCTCCGTCATCTGCTCTAGATACCCCGTAGGACCCACGCGCTCGTTGGAGTAGACGTGGATGGGCTGGCCGTAGACGCCCTCCCAGTACGCAGCACCCTCGTCGTCGGCCATGGCGTCGAACAGGGACTCGCGAAAGGCGACCTCGGGGTCGAGAGGTTCCGGCTCGTGGGGGTTAGGCGGGGTGGGAGAGCGGTGCCGTCGACGATGTCGATGTTGGCGACGATGCGAACGCCGGTAAGAATCGTCATGATCGCGGTGGCGGTCTCGAGACGTGCGACGGGATCCATGGTGATCCTTCAGCCGGAGACGCGAGCGCCTAGGCCTCGTGTTGTCGGCATCCTTGTCGCGCTCATCGTCGGGGCGCTGTGACGTCGGGCTCGGCGATGGTTCCCTCTTGACGTCGCGGTCCGGCGATGCGCTTCTCCTTCTGGACCGAGGCTTATCGGGGTTGATGGAGGAGAGTATGTGGCGTCTTCTTGGGGACTGCGGAGCTTCGCCCATCATTTGGCGGCCATCAAGTTGACGACATCGAGTCCAAGACGTTGGTTCCAAGCTTGATTGAGGTTGACCTGGTTGATGTTGAAGTTTCGGTGGGGCGTTCTTAACATGTGCCTGCCTGCCTGCCTGCCTGCCTGCCTGCCACGAGAGGGCGCACCAATCAACATCCATCCATAGATATGAATGCGTACAATGGATCCACTACCTAGGGAGGGACATGTCACAACCGGCTGGGTCAAAGATCACAATCACTACGTTGCACTGCAAATTTAACCCAGCCCAGGAGGCGATGTAGGGGAGTTCAAGAACCATGTGCAGGTCTCTGTATGCATAACAGTGTCTTGTTTTTCAAGCCAATCCATCATGTACAAAACAACCGAGTAGCGTGCCCTAGATCATTATACGCCCACAAGAGCAGCCTGTTGATAGTTTCAATCACCAGGATCCCAGAATCAGAATACACCGTTACAACGAGAGCCCAGGCATTTCTAATTGACAAGGTCAATCCATTTGAGCTTACGACATGTCTGCTCCATTTCCCTTGGTGACGGATGGATCACAGGAGACAAATAAGCGCTAAGCTAGACATCGCCAAACAGTGAATACCCTTAAGCAAGAGCTCATCGGGAACAAATAGACCCTCGGCACATTATGTCTACTCGAGTTCAGATATTGTATTCTATGGCGAGAATTAGTTATAGATAGAATAACTTCGTCCTTAACGGTAAAACCGCAGCTTGCTGTATTTGGCGAGTCCCAGAGAAGATCCATGACACTTCGGCCGCATCATGGTCAGCCCCTTTTCTACAATGAGACCTAGAGATCCGCTCGCTAAAGAGGTTCAACAGAAGCGATGCCTTGACTGCTCTGGTGTCTTCTTTAACATCTTTCTCCATATCTCGGCTTTCCAGAGGCCAGCAGAGGGGCACATGAACGCAAACCCCGTGCCTTGGGCAACTGTGCTTAACCACCCTAGCAGAACCAAGAGGCGAGAAAGAAACATGAGTTTCTATTTTTCCAAGCGACTTGACCTGGTTTCAAAGAGCTTCTCACACATCCGTACGATACCATCTTTTCTCGAGTTCCTCATTGTTCCAACCTCTCTCGTCTGTTATCCCTGAATATCTCAACAGGCATGCCACGATTGGGGCGTAGAGAATCGAGTTACCATTATTTTTTATCACGTCAACAACAGCGCAATTGATAAAACCAATCTTAATGTCGCAGTCCAAGGATGCCTCCAGGGGAGAGGAGCCATCAGCATGGTGCAATGGATGGATCAACCCAAGTGATTTGGTGTTCCTGGATACCAAGGCTTGATAAACATATTTCCATCATCCAACTGCCATTTAGAACTGATAAGAGGTCCATGGAAATTGGGTTGATGCAGAAGCATGGCCTATTGGCTACAAGCTTGTAGACGGGACGTGAAAGAGTTCACAAGCAGTTGCAGCAAAATGGAGTTACCACCCACTCAGAGCTAGTATGCTATTAAGTTAGAACATATAATGATATTTCGGTATATTAAAGATTTGGGGCAATATGTACTTCTACATTATCTCCATGTACCCAACACGCATCATTTTATGCCCTTTGATCATATGCCTATGTATTTGCCTTATATCCAGCAAGTCCAATATAACTACACTCGTCTTCATCGACTGTGGAGGCCAAGAATCACGTATAGATTCAGCACCGAGCAGGGATAGGAACGACTATGCTCAGAGGGTATTAGATAAGTTGAACGCGGGGTATTTCTCTCACGGCCACCGAAATTAGATGACTGCTTCTCTTCAGCTCCTTCACACTGCACTCTTCAGTTGACCAACCCCCCTAGAGTTATCTTGACATAGCCATGGAGAAGCAGCATCTCAGTGCTTTCGACTATGGCAGCTATTCTTTGCCCTCGGCGGCAACCCACATCCGCTTAATCGAACTCCTTCCGTCAAGTTCAGCCGTAGCATCCGAATCAGCCGACCATCACTTCTCCAGTCATCTTTCGTGTCATCTTACCATCACGCCAATATCCGAGCCAAAGGCCTACAAAGCAGTCTCGTATACTTGGGGCACATCTGAGAGAACATGCTCGCTCAACATTTCGGGGACTAACTTGCCCATCACACCTGCTCTTGACACAGCTCTCCGACACCTTAGAAGACGGGAGGAACCTATAGTTCTATGGGTCGATCAAATCTGTATCGATCAAAGCAACCATGCCGAGAAAGCAGATCAGGTTCTCCTCATGTCCGACGTCTACACCAAAGCCGAGCAAGTGTTGGTTTGGCTTGGGCCCGAGGCGGACAGGTCTGATGAGTTGATGGATCTATGGCAGGAGGTTGGACAGCGAGCACTGGACCTCGGGATCCAAGACTACTTTACGAGGGAGCATATGCCTTTTCTACAAGACATCATGAAGGATCCCAAATTCGACCACCCTCTCACCAAGGACTATCACGAGCTTGTTAACTTGGCACGACCACAATTCGAAGATCTCTTACAAGCAACCGTTGACTGGAACGACAGGTTCTGGTTCCGCCGAGTCTGGACTGTTCAAGAGCTTTGCCTCTGTCAAGACACGGTGTTTGTCTGCGGCTACGAAGTAGTCCAGGTGGAGCTCGTTCGATTGGCTTGCAACATCTTGTCAGCAGCTATAAGTCAGTTGATACGAAGTCGCCCAAATTCAGACGCCGAGTTTCGGGAACTCGCGTACGCAGCATTGAGCCAACGCGCTAGACCTCTCCTCAGCATACGACACCGCAGACAAAATTTTAGCAAGGGTCTCGGGGAGGGGGATGAGCTCCTTCACCTATTTCAAAAGTTGTTCGTGAATAGCGACACAATGGCGACCAGAAACCGAGACCGCATCTATGGGTTGCTGGGTCTGGCTGTTGATGCAGAGAGGCTTGCGATCAAGCCAGACTACGCTTCTGAAGACCCATCGCCCATTTTCACCGAAGTGGCCCGGAAGGTGATTCAGAATGGGCGAGTAGAGTTCTTGTCGTTCTCGCAGTTTCCAAAGGAACACGATCTAGAGCATCTACCGTCTTGGGTACCTGACTGGAGGCCAAATCTTGAAGCCTCTTACTACACCATTTACGAGAGCGGAGAGGACCACCTTTTAGCTGCTTCAGGTGATACCAAGGTTTGCCTTGAGCCGGTTCAGGACCCCAACCTCTTGGCTATCAAGGGCTACCTGGTCGATACAATTGAGGAAGTGGGCGAGAGATGGCATTCGTCCAACTCACACGCTCTGTGTCATGCCCATATATCCCGTATCGTGGACTTCTGCGCCAAATCAACTACCAAGGATGAACCTATATACGACAATGACGAACGACGGACCGAGGCAGTATGGCGAGTGCCCGTTGGAGACTTGTACTGGACCAAGGATACGCAAAACGCTCGCGCTAGCCGCCCATGGGCAAGCGACGAGTATCTCGACTGCCTCTTCATTCTTGGACTACTGGAATCATGGCCAACCATGACCCCCGAGGAGCGAACAGCACGTTTTCCAGAGCTCGAGGCACGGAGGTTCCCATCTGGCTCGTATAGGGGAAACATGGCTGCCATGGATGGGAAGAAGCCATACTTAACTCAGAGAGGATATGTTGGCATGTGTCCAAGTCAGGCAGCTGAGGGGGACCAGGTTGTTATCTTTAAGGGAGGGAGGATCCCGTTTGTGTTGCGGCCATTGACAGGTAGCGAAGAGTTTACGTTTGTGGGCGAGGCATATTGTGACGGGGTCATGGATGGAGAGATTCTGGAGAGAGCGGATGAAAGGCTATTTTTAGTTAGATAAGTATTCCAGGGACTTCACAGCGTTTATGTTCTTGACTCTCGAGTTTTAGTAGAAACGTAGGGTAGACGAAGCTGGGATTAGTTGCGGACCATGGTAGAGCTTAGGTGTTATACCGTGATATGATGAACGTCTATTTTAATCATAAAATAGATAGTTATTGTACTACTTTATGGCTGAAGAACCTATGTATCTGATGTTTCATGGGTGTGTTAGTTGCGAGTTTTACTCCATGCTCTCTAATCAGTGAACGATGGCACTAGATTGGAGACAGAGGCAGATGCTTAACACGCCAGCATGCCCGTTAGCATATATGTTTGGCTTATATTGATCTTGACACAAAGACTAAATGAGTGGTGAGAGAAACACTGTGGGAGCTCTTCTTTACTCTGGACCTTTTCCTCACTCTTGGGTTGCTACCATATAAGAGAAGGGCACTGATGAAAGAGAATTCGGCAACAATGCCTTACTGATAATGAATGTCAACTCTCCGAGTTTCATACCGAACCAAATACCCACTCCCCTCGCCATCTTTCTATGCCTAGGTAGACGGACACGTAGAGTTTGAAGTTGGAGTTGGCAGCCCGGGAATAACTCAAACGTGGGTAGATTTACAGGGTGCGACTCTCCTACAAGCCACCCAAACACAATTGACTAGCGTCTTTTATTTAGACGGTGACGAGTATTGTTTATATCAACGCCGTTGGAAATAAATTACACATCTATAGAAAATACATGGCTGGGCGACTTGAATGTCAGCCTCCCTGGAAGGTGGAAGGGATTGAATAGTCAGTCACGTTTATACATCGTGTCAGCCATTGAGCCATGGTGTATTTAGCCACACGCTGATGAGCAAAAACCTCCCATTCAAAACGGTGACAACGTCTCGAGGCTTCCAAGTTTCTAATCCAACCGTCGTCAGCAGCTAATCTACTAGAGACGAATGGATCCAATGGGTGGATGCAAGGAACCCGGCCTTTTCTACCTAGCCACTGGAGATAGCCCACCCTTGCACGTTTAGCGGCTCCCAGAAGGCAAATGCCCCTGACTCCAGCAGGTTTTATTGCCTCTAGGGGGGGCTCTTCAGGGTCTCAAGTGCCCCGCATCGACCAATTGACAGCCTCCAAATCGCTCGCAGGGCTGGGCTGAACGATCATCCCATTCTTGTCCTTTGCCAGCTCAGTTCAATCCAGTCAGCCATCCCATCCAATCCATCCAACGCAGACTTTTGACGGGATACCCTCATCCTCCTCGCCCTTGCCCTTGCGTCTTTGCCCGTTCCTGCGATAGGCGCATAGCGGTACATCTTACAAGACGGGGGACTCTAGCCGACGCATCATGCGCAGATAGCGCCCATAACCTCTTCTAGCATTGGTTTTCGTCTGCGCAACCTCGATTCAAGCTCGGCATCCATCAGATAACAATCATGGGAGGCATACTATTGCTCCTGGGACTATGCGTGAGTTGACTCTCTCTTTCTGCTATGCGCAGATTACACCCCAGTGTAGAAACTGACTGTAGATCTATAGGTCATCATGGCTTTGGCGTACGTTCGATCGTGATCCTCGAATTCGACATCATATCCAGCGCTAACTGATCCAACAGCTCGTTCCTCGCCGGAGCGCTGCCGCTGTCCATGTCACTATCGCAGTCCCAGCTCCGCCTACTCTCGAACGTCGGCGTAGGCATCTTGGTCGGCACATCGCTCATCGTAATCATCCCAGAGGGAATTGAGGCCGCCGCCGCCCCAGCTGAAGCCTCGCACATGCACAGAGTCCGAACCTTGGTGCGCCGAACCCCCTGGAGCCACGCCATCCTCACACGTGGCCTCCCCGACTCGATTCCCACCGTCAGCACGCTTTCCAGCCGCGATCGCGCCGAACCCGATGCAATTGTACGCCGTATCGTAGACTCTGCATCCAAGAATGCCCAATCGACCCGGTCCGATGTCAAGGCCGCAGTCGAAGCCCCTGAAGCGCCTACGGCCGGCGACACCACCACCACTAAGGACGACACTACGAGCGATAAGGGAAATGACAAGGCTGGGAATGGTCATGAAAGCGGTAACAGCGACGATGAGGACCTTCAAGAGGATCATAACCGCGACCACGAGCATGAACATGCGATCCCGACTTTCGAGATTGGCTTCTCCCTGATCCTGGGCTTCTTGCTCATGTTCCTCATCGACCGGCTACCACGACATGCGACCGAAAGCCTCCACTCGGTGCCCCAGATGAGGCACATCAGCCTCGACAACCTGAACGGCGATTCTGCTTCTGTGGATGAGGAGGCGGATGGTTTCTTGGGGTCGTTGACACCAACTCCGCGACGCGCGCGAAGCTTGGCCACGACCACCGGACTTGTCATTCACGCCGCAGCCGATGGAATTGCTATGGGTGCTTCATCGACAACTACAGATATGAAGCTCGGATTCATCATATTCGTCGCCATCATGATCCACAAGGCTCCCGCCTCCTTTGGTCTCACCTCCCTTCTCCTGAAGCAGGGTCTGTCGAAGCGAGCCGCGAGGGGTCACCTCATCGTTTTTAGTCTGGCTGCTCCTTTCGGCGCGATAGTTACATGGCTGCTCATCACCTTGTTGGGTGGTTCCAAGGTTGAGGGCGACCACTGGTGGACGGGCATGCTGCTCCTCTTTTCAGGAGGCACGTTCCTGTAAGTTGATCATCCCACTACCGTGAGAGCAGGCGGCTAATCAAGACTAGATATGTCGCCATGAATGCGATGCAAGAGGACAACAGTGTTCACAGCCATGGCCACGGCTACGAGCATGGCCTCAACGGCTACGCGGATAGCAATGGCCCTGCCCAGCGGAAACCTAAGGGTCCGCAAATGCGCGATACCTTGGCCACCATCGGCGGAATGCTGGTGCCACTTCTAACACAGCTTGGCCACCACCACTGAGCGAAATGATATCCTTTCCCTTTCCCTTTCCCTTTCCTGCGTTGCTGCGGTGTTTCTGGGTGGCTTAGAACGACGCGGCAGCAGAGATATTGGATATATGGCGTCCCTTTTCACTTTTCTTGTTCCTATTCTTTCAGTTGGGCCGGCGAGCCCTTTTCAAATGATACGGAAACGGGTCAGAATAGATTCATGAGCGATTCTCGAGGCGATAAAAGTCGAGCTGCGGATAGGATGTATACGAACGACATGGACCATGTAGAACACCTTGGGTATTGGTGACTGTATGACTACCTAGAGCTTCGAGATTCAATACAAAAATGTCGAGTTATATGTCAACGTCGAGGTTCCACTCAGACATTTGCCCTGCAATCCCAGGGAGCTCCTGTCAAAGTTGGTAGAACATGATCCGAAAAGAAGGGATTTCATGGAGCCAGGGTGTTGCTTGCTAGTTCATTGAATCTGTGTTTCAAGTGAGAACCTCGTCTCCGGACGTCGAATCCGTCCCCAGAATGACCAGGATAGGGCTCTGGAGGTATGAGGTTTGTTCTAAGTATAGCGCACGCGCTTCAGGATGGCGTGACAAGGTTGGATGGTGCCTCTGGCAGTGCGCCCATGAGACGGGAAATGATAGATGAAGGAGGGTGGTCTGTGTTGGGGCGTTCGATTGGAGAAAAGGGAACGTGTAGGACGAAATTAATGTCCGAAATTGGAGGTTAGAATCCAACCATGAATCCATATCTAGTGTGCGGAATTAGACGGAGGTCCAGAGTTGGTCCTTGTCTTAAAGGGCGAAAGAGTCGATAATCAAGGAGATTAACCTGTCAAGTCAGATAAAACAGGGTGAGCACCAGCCAAGCCAACTGTTCGGCCAATTCCGACTATCATCGCATAGCCCGTGGTCCGTTTCGACACTAGCAATCGTGAGAACTGCAAGGGGCTCAGGCAAGGGTGAGACGGAAACGATGCAGGTTTCCAAGGCATTGCGTGAAGCAGACCGGCATATGCGCAACATGGTGTTGGCACCATCAGAGTATGCGTATTCCCATGCTCTCTTCATGTACCGAGGTTTCGGTCGGGTTCAAGGCAGAACGACGTCAGAGGAGTTGAGCTTGCGATGTGGTGGCTTGCGCTAGGTGTTTGACGGGAGATGGCATTCGGCTTGCGTGTTTGAATAGGAGATGACTGTCAATCCAGTATTCTGCTTTCGGTATGAGTGAAGTGATTAGCCCCATGTAGTATCCGTAATAGTTCTTGTTGCTGCTAATCCATGAGTAGCGCGAGACATTCCGACATGGAACGTTGGACGAGATCTTGAGTTGAGGAGGTGTTTGATCGATACGGGCGGGATCCAATCTTGTCTTGTCATGAGCCACCCAAGGCGTCACATCTCATCACATGGCTAAACTCGAAAGGGGATTTATCGCGATGCGGAGAAGGGCCATTGGAAGTTGGCATCTGACTTTCATGAAACTTGGAACTCGTTGTCGGAATTGGATTCCACCTGCATCACATCCATGTACAAGCCGGCCCGCAACTACCTAGCTGCCGTTAGTCAGTCAGTCACCAGCTCCCTCGTCTGCATGTTCGGACAGAGCGACATCAGCCGTTGAGCCTGCTGATGGAGAAAATTGCTGCCAGAGTCATGAGCAACTGACTGTATTGTAGATGCCCGGCCCGCACCGAGTCAGATGCTGCTTGCTTTCGAATGGGCTGAAACGGCATGCCCGGTTCTGGTGCTGCAAAAGCCAGGAGCCACGGCTGCCCTCGCACGGCCTCTGCTGCGCAGGAACCAACCTTGTTGACTGAGCCAATTGAAACATGGGGACGCGGCCGAGCGTTGTGGGCACCCTCATGCGGATGGATCTGAGAGTGAGGGAGGGAGCCGCTGGCGGAAGCCCGCTAGAGGGCTCCGTTTCACCGTTTTGGATATCGAGTCGTCAGCGTCTTGTACTCGGTGCAAAGTCTGTGTAAACTGCGTAGGCAGTGTGTAGTAGCAGAAACATGCAGCACACCAGGCGGCTAAGATACATAACTACCTACCCAGTAATGGGTGTTTCTATTCTTTGCATTTATTGCATAAATGTAGTATCTGATACATGGGAATGTAAAGCAAGAGGAAGGCATGAAAGTTACGGGAAGGAGTAGGCGCTCTCTCGGTCCTTCCTCCCCTGGGTTCACATCTATTACATGCCTCCCACCGAACCCCTCTCATGATCAAACTTGGATTCTTCACAACCTAACCCATTCAAACACCTGAAAACAGAGACAGCTCCTACAAGAAAGGAACTGTCGCTGTTGGCCTTCTTTTTTGGTCCTTTCGGCGTTCGGTCTCCCATTCGTTTCATTCATTCACTTGTTCGTCCCTCTAATTAACCACCTCACCACTCTCCGTCTCGCCTTAGCCGCCGCATCCGTTGAATGCCTCTTGACAACAACAAAGGCCCTTGCTTACCTCGTCAAGGCAAAGACGGACGGACGAGACAAGCCCACTGCTCAGCTGGTAAGACACTATTCACCCCCGAACCCAAGCCCTGGCAGCCAAGTTGGCCACTCGCCGGTCACGGCCACAGCAAGCATGACCCTGTTGGGAAATAAACGGAACAAGCAGACAGGCACATGGTGCAACGATGCAAGGGAGCCGCTGGCGGGACGGAAAGCTTGGGAGACGACCTGAACTGTAACGGATTCCGTTTAGCGCCCCCTCGATGCCGCCATCGCCTTCACCCTCGCCCGACCCACGCCCCAGGTCATCAGCCAGTCCCAGGCCCAGCAGCAAGCCAAGATTGGGATCCCAGAAGACAGCCCAGGCATTCCCGTCCCCGTCCCTGTAACCGTCTGCCCGTCTCTCCACCATCTCCAGTGACCTTCACCATTCACCGTTCGTTTCTGCTTCCTCCATCCCGCTCCCACTTCCATTCCCTCTTCGATATCCCCGGCCTTTGCCTTTTTGGCCCCGTCGACTCTCTGCTCTTCTTCACTCTCTCATCTGGCGCCTTGAGCAGTGATCAAGTTTCGTTCTACATGTGCTGACACATCCCTTGATCTGTTGGCATAGGCGCTCGTCTCTGCTTCCTCTCCGCCCCCCCACTCCCTCTCCATCTTCGACATATCCTCGATATCGACCGTACCAGTTCCGCCCATCCGCCTGCATCGCGCCCCTCGACTCGGCTCTCCGACTTCCCTAGTGTTCATCCATCGATCCTAGGCGATCCCTCTCTAGGGCGACGGGCCGGGCCATGGCCGGTTACCAGCGACCCATGAGTTTTTCCGAACGTCGAGGAAGCGCCCTCAGCGACGACCTGACTCTCCACACAACTACTAATCCAATGATTAACCACCGCTTGGAGAAGCTGCCTCAGCAGCAACGGCACTTGCGCGGGCCTCCTACTCCTAGCATGTCCACGCCTGCCGCCGACTTTGACCAGCAGCTCACTGGTTCTCCTCCACCGCCTCCGACACCCGCTGCGTCACCAGGGCCATCGCATTTCCAACCAGACTGGAGCGATGCCGCAGATGATGAGGACTTCTTCCTCGCCAAGGTTCGCCAGCACTTTAAGAACTGTTCTGGCCCTCAGCGGACCCGTGTTCTCGCAGACCTGCTCAATCTCTGCACCAGCCAGCAGTTGAGCTTTGTCCATCAGTTTGTCAGCCCGCTGCTTAAGAAGGATCCGTTTACAAGCCTCCCGGACGAGCTATGCCTTCGGGTATGATAACAATAATAAGCTTTGTGGTGAATAATACTTGAACTAACACTGGAATGCCCAGATCCTATCCTTTATCGATGATCCCAAGGTATTGGCCCGGGCCTCCCAGGTGTCGAAACGATGGCGAGATCTCCTCAGCGACGACATGACATGGAAGAACCTTTGCGTCAAGCACGACTACGGTCGGAGACTGTCCGAAGTCTACACAACCGCCCCCCACTTTGCTTCACGACCGGCTGCTCAGGCCTTCAATGGAATCGATGCCGACATGGCTAGCAGCAGTTTCCCTGGCGCACGCTCCCTTAATTCCTACAGCATGGGTACACGAAGTCATGATGGAACAACCAGGCCTCGGCTACGGACCTACAAATCTCATTTCAAGCAGAGATATTTGGTGGAGGCGGCGTGGAGATCTGGTGGCACCAGCACGACACGGAACATTACCCAGGAAGGTGGTGTTGTTACAAGTCTGCATCTGACGCCCAAGTACATCATTGTGGCACTCGATAACGCTAAGATCCATGTGTTTGATACCGAGGGTGACTCGCAACGTACCTTGCAAGGCCATGTCATGGGCGTCTGGGCTATGGTGCCCTGGGACGACACTCTGGTCAGTGGCGGCTGCGATCGGGATGTGCGAGTGTGGAACCTCAAGACGGGGTAAGTATGCATGAATAATTTCAAGCTTGAACTATACTGACAGGGACCTAGCGCTTGCCTTCATACACTGCGAGGACATACCTCAACTGTCAGGTGTTTGAAGATGGCAGATGCAAACACCGCCATTTCAGGGTCCCGTGATACAACCCTACGCATCTGGGACATCCGGACTGGTCTTTGCAAGAACGTTCTCGTTGGCCATCAGTCTAGCGTTCGATGCCTCGAGATCAAGGGTGACATTGTCGTATCCGGTAGCTACGATACCTTTGCTCGGGTATGGAGCATCTCTGAAGGCCGCTGTCTTCAAACTCTGCAGGGTCATTTCAGCCAGATCTATGCTATTGCCTTCGATGGCAAGAGAGTCGTCACAGGTAGTCTCGACACCAACGTCAGGATTTGGGACCCGACCTCTGGGTAAGTTTGTCAAGCTACTGGGATGTATGGTGGCAAACTGACATGTTGTAGCGAATGCCTTGCCATTCTTCAAGGCCATACCTCACTTGTTGGCCAACTGCAGATGCGCGGAGACACTCTGGTCACTGGTGGATCTGATGGATCTGTCAGGGTTTGGTCGCTGGAAAAGATGTGTCCCATTCATCGTCTTGCAGCCCACGACAACAGTGTTACTAGTTTGCAGTTTGACGATACTCGAGTCGTGAGTGGCGGCAGTGATGGTCGAGTCAAGATCTGGGATCTCAAGACCGGACACCTGGTTCGGGAACTGATCGCCCAAGGCGAGGCTGTCTGGCGAGTTGCATTTGAGGATGAGAAGTGTGTTGCCTTGGCCCTGCGACAGGGTCGTACAGTCATGGAGGTGAGACAAGAAATAAATCATGGGTCAATCTCGGAAACTAATCAGTCTAGGTGTGGTCCTTTTCACCACCCGAAGAAATGCTCTACGACCGCCCTCTCTCTCTTCAGCAGCGAGTGTTGGAAGACGATCCGAACCGACCACTGAGTGCGATGGCCATCGATTATCGCACCTCGCAACCGACACTGGCAAGCTCCAGTCGCGACCCCCAGGCACAGGATGTCGACATGCAGGATGCCGGCCCATCGACAGCCCCTTTACAAGGGGGCACGTTCTTTCATGACGATTAACGTGCGAGCCTGCGCACTTGGTCGACGCAATTACTTCGACGGCCAAGTTAATTTAGCAGAATGAGCTCCCTCGCAGAGGACGCTCACCTCTTATGGATTCAACACTCATCATAGGGACGGATGCGGAAATCCGCCTCAGCATTGTACAATTGGCTTGCTTCAGGTTGTAGAGAGGGTCGAGGCATTTGGGAAGCATGATTACGGCGTTGCTGCATCACCAGGTCACACTAACTACCTATGATGATCTGGACTTGCATGGCATATGACAGCATGAACCAAGGGATTAAGGGAATCGGAGCTTCAGGGACGGAACCGGAGTTGCATCTTCAGAGGCTGGCCTGGGCGGTACCAGGGGCAGTGTATAGCGTGCTGGTTCTTGATATTGCTAGCCATAATACAGAGATACGGCGCCGTGTATAGACAGGTTAGAAGCCATCCCAGGCGGGGGGTCTCAATTCAGATTCAAATTTTGTTCTACAAGAGTCTATGAGAGGTGTGAAATCTTGAGCCTGGTCTATTTGTCCTGGGCTAACCTCATTGAAAGCCATTGAGTCTGCGCACAAATCCGGGACTGGCAAATCCCAGCGTCGGGGGTCGGGGGGAAGAAAAGACGAGGGAAATTGTGGATGGGGGACCCACATCGGAACATGCACCGGAGTACATTACCCCGACGAAATACACGCCACTCTCAGGGACCAAATTGAAGGAATTGGGAGGAAAAGTGCGAGTTGAGAGGTGGCATTTGTATCGAGGGCATCAGGAACAGATAGGCAATTGCATAGACTCCATACAAAAAGGAGAACCCTCCTTCCCAACAGTATCCGAGGCGGAGGACTTGCACAAACAGGTGTTTGTCACGTGTGGGAAGACTAGTCCTATTCTGGCATAGTCTTGACCAACAAGCAAGCTCAACGCTCAACACCGCGACTTTTTCTGAGCTCCATCCAGCCAAGTCGTCGTTATCTACTCGACAACGTCCTGATCCCAATTGATCCAGAGGCACCTCCATATCCACGATGCTGTCTCGAGCTCTCCGAGTCCCCAGGGCGGTGCCTCTGCGCGCCAAGCTCGCCGGCCCCTCTTATATCGCCGCCCGCTCCGTCACCACCAACGCTGCGTCGGCGTCGCTGAGCCACTCGGTCCCTCAGGTGAGAAAATGCGCCCTTTCCTACACTCGGCGGCCCCTCGACGTCGACCCCCTCAACAGCCTCCCCGCGATCCTGCACTGCAAGTTCTGTGCTGACTCCGCAATCTCTCTAGTCCGACGATGAGCCTTTCGTCGTCAACCTGAGCGATGAGAGCTTCGAGACCTACGAGCTGGACCCTCCCCCCTACTCCCTCGAGGTTACCAAGAAGGAGTTGAAGCAGATGTACTACGACATGGTCAGCATCCGGTATGCGATTTTCTCCCCTGCTGCGTCTCTGAGTCGCTCTTTCTGATAATCCCGCAGACAGATGGAGATGGCGGCCGATCGTCTGTACAAGGAGAAGAAGATCCGTGGTTTCTGCCACTTGTCCACCGGTCAGGAGGCTGTCGCCGTCGGTATCGAGCATGCCATCACCAAGGCTGACGATATCATCACTGCCTACCGATGCCACGGTTTCGCCCTGATGCGCGGTGCTACCGTCAAGTCCATCATTGGTGAGCTTCTCGGTCGACGTGAGGGTATCTCGTACGGCAAGGGTGGTTCCATGCACATGTTCTACAAGGGCTTCTATGGCGGCAACGGTATCGTCGGTGCTCAAGTCCCCGTCGGTGCTGGTCTCGCTTTCGCCCACAAGTACAACGGAAACAAGAACGCCTCCATCATCCTCTACGGTGACGGTGCCAGCAACCAGGGCCAGGTCTTTGAGGCTTTCAACATGGCCAAGCTCTGGAACCTCCCGGCCCTCTTTGGCTGTGAGAGTAAGTTATACACTAAATACAAAATCACAGAGAGAGGCTAACAGAAGGTAGACAACAAGTACGGCATGGGTACCTCTGCTGCCCGCTCTTCTGCCTTGACCGACTACTACAAGCGTGGCCAGTACATCCCCGGTCTCAAGGTCAACGGCATGGACGTCCTCGCCGTCAAGGCTGCTGTCAAGTACGGCAAGGAGTGGACTGCTGCTGACAAGGGTCCTATGGTCCTCGAGTACGTCACTTACCGATATGGTGGTCACTCCATGTCTGACCCCGGTACCACCTACCGAACCCGTGAGGAGATCCAGCGCATGCGCTCGACCAACGACGCCATTGCTGGACTCAAGCAGAAGATCCTTGACTGGGAGGTCACCACCGAGGATGAGCTCAAGAAGATTGACAAGGAGGCTCGCAACCACGTCAACGAGGAGGTTGCCCTTGCTGAGGCCATGGCTGTGCCTGACCCCAAGCCCGAGATCCTGTTTGAGGATATCTACGTCAGAGGCAGCGAGCCCCAGTACCTTCGCGGCCGAACCCCCGAGGAGAACCACTACTTCCAGTAAGAGGCGGAGTACAAACCCGTATCAAATAATGATTCCAGCACTTGTTGCCTGTTGTAATATACATCCATGACTATCTAGAGAGAGGCCTGAGATTGGTCCGAAAATGAAGGGGCGAGGACCCAGGAATACTTTTTGTGAATTAATGGATGTTTTTGTTTTGGCGTTGCGACATCTCGTTCTCATGTTGCAGAATTATCATGATGCCCTCCCTAGTCGGTGCATCTCGGCCCATCTCTCCCGAGTTGAGCCGTTCCTGCCCCTCCGGAAATAAGCAGACAGGTTGGCCGTATTACCGAATCTGGAAGTCGCCGACGTTCGGTAGAATCACGTGACTAAACCGCGTCGCGCGTTTCAGCTGTAGCTTCCGTAGTCCAATCTACGCGACTTTCTGCCTGGCCCCGGCGCGTCATGACTTCAAGCGTCAGCTGTGGCCGTGGTCTCACCATTGCCTCTCTCCTCCGCCAAAACACCCTGAGAGTGGCTTCACGACCTCTTCCAAACCTTATTTTGCGTCGTTCTTCGTTGGAATCACTACAAAATCTGTGCATCATGGCACCCAAGCAGGCGACACTCGGGTATGTCAAGTCAGGGCAGAGCACTCTCGGGTGCGTTTGGAGGACCCCTAGAAATTGCATGAATTGGCATTACTGACAGGCTTTGCCTTCTTGTAGCAAGTTTTTTGGTGCCAAGGGGGCGGCACCGGTGCGACAGACAACGCTTGCATTCAGCACCAAGGCAACCAAAAAGGAGGAGGCAGAGGAGGAGGAGGCTGATGTGAGCACGAAGGGCCCGAGTGCTGGTAAAGGTACATTGCGCTGGAACTGCGAATTATTTTGCTCTGGTCTGATTCCATGGACTAGATTCCAAGAAGCGAGCTCGATCAGCCGACAAGAAAGCCGAAGCCGAACCTACACCCATTAAGGAGGAGGTCGAGGACGATAGCGATGGCCCCATCACCAAGCGTGCGAGACGGTCTCGCAAGAGGGTTGAGGAGGAGGATGACGACATAAGTGACGAACCAGTCAAGAAGAAGTCTCCTTCTCCTAAGAAGCGCAAATCGGCGAGTCCTTCGCCTATGCCCACAACTACCAAGAAATCCAAAGCCCGAGCCGCCAATGAGCCTACCGCTAAGGAGGACGACGAGCCCGTGAAGGATGAAGCGTCTACAGCATCGGCTTCAGAGGCAGAAGATGACGCAGAGGTGGAAGAGGAGAAGCCTGAAGTTGCTGCTAAAGCTCGGCAGAAGGCTCAGACGAAGCTCAAGACCAAGACCAAGGATAAGGATCCTTATCCCGATTGGGAGGCGGGAACACCTGTTCCATATGCGGCTCTCTGCACCACATTTTCTCTTATCGAAATGACTACCAAGCGCCTGATCATTATGGAGCATTGCTCCTTGTTCCTCCGACAGGTCATGCGCTTGACGCCCAACGATCTGCTTCCGACGGTATTACTTATGATCAACAAGCTTGCTCCCGACTATGCTGGCATTGAACTTGGCATTGGAGAATCTCTAATCATGAAGGCCATTGGCGAGACTACAGGCCGAAGTCTCCAGGTAATCAAGGCCGACCAGAAGGAGATTGGTGACCTGGGTCTGGTGGCTGTGAAGAGTCGATCAACCCAGCGTACCATGTTTAAGCCCAAGGCTCTCACAATCAGAGGAGTCCACCAGGGCCTGATGGATATTGCTACAGTCACAGGAAACGGCGCCCAGGGCCGCAAGGTGGATGGCATCAAGAAGTTGCTCGCGGCGGCTGATGCCAACTCGACCGGCAAGGTTGATATCACCAAGGACAAGGGCGGACCCAGTGAGGCCAAGTTCATCATTCGATTCCTGGAAGGAAAGCTGAGACTTGGTCTGGCTGAGCGGACGGTGCTTGTTTCGCTCGCCCAGGCCATTGTCTGCCACGAAGCAGATGCAAAGGACAAGGTACCCAGCACCTCGGATATAGAGAAGGGCGAGTCTATCCTCAAGACGGTTTACAGGTAAGCATGCAAGAGTATCTCGATTAGTATGTCGTACTAATAAGAAACAGTGAACTCCCAAGCTACGACGTCATCATTCCTGCCATGCTTGAGCATGGAATCATGAAGCTCCGCGAGAACTGCAAGCTTCGACCTGGTGTTCCTCTGAAACCCATGTTAGCTAAGCCCACCAAGGCTATTACCGAGGTGCTGGACCGATTTGAAGGACAGACATTTACTTGTGAATACAAGTATGACGGTGAAAGAGCGCAGATCCACTATGTGGCCAAGGACGCACCCCAGCAGCTGAGCCAGGCAAGCCAGGGAGCAGCCAAGGAGGTCGCCGCTGGAGTTGCGAGCATCTTTTCAAGGAACTCTGAGGATCTCTCCAAGAAGTATCCCGACATTCTTGCTAAGCTTGGTACTTGGGTCAAGTCTGATACCAAGAGCTTTGTCTTGGATTGCGAAACCGTTGCCTGGGACGTTGACGAGAAGAAGGTGTTGCCCTTCCAGCAGCTCATGACACGCAAGAAGAAGGATGTAAAGGTCGAAGATGTCAAAGTCAAGGTCTGCGTCTTTGCCTTTGACCTGTTGTATCTCAACGGAGAAGCCGTGGTTGAAAAGGCATTGCGGGAACGGCGTGAGCTACTCGAATCTGCATTTACCCCCGTGGAAGGCGAATTTGCCTTTGCTACCCACATGAACGGCCAGGAGCTTGACGAGATCCAGCTGTTCCTTGACGAGAGTGTCAAGGCTTCATGCGAAGGTCTCATGGTCAAAATGTTGGATGGCCGGGAGAGTGGATATGAGCCTAGCAAGCGAAGTCGTAACTGGCTCAAGGTGAGCATCATTCCCCTTATTCGTTTCCAAGAATTGAAATCTAACATTTTGGCTGTAGATCAAGAAGGATTATCTCTCGGGTATTGGCGACTCTCTTGACCTTGTCGTCCTGGGTGCCTACTACGGCAAAGGCAAGCGTACATCAGTTTACGGAGCATTCCTTCTGGCATGCTATAACCCCAACTCAGACACATACGAGACGGTATGTAACATTGGAACTGGTTTCTCGGAGCAGGTCCTTGAGGATCTACACAAACAGCTGTCCGAGATCACCATCGACCGACCCAAGCCCTTCTACTCGCACTCTTCTGGTGGCCAGCACCAGCCTGACGTCTGGTTTGAGCCACGTTACGTCTGGGAGGTCAAGACGGCGGATCTGACGCTCAGCCCGCGGTACAAGGCCGGCGCCAAGGAGGGAGTTGACCCTTCAGGCACCAAGGGTATCAGTCTACGATTCCCACGCTTCATCCGCATCCGTGATGACAAGAACGCCGATGCTGCTACGACGAGTCGTCAGGTTGCTGAGATGTACCGCAAGCAGGAGAGTGTGTCGAAGAGCAAGGGGCCTGCTGTGGATGACGACTTTGAGTATTAAATGTCTGGCTTGCTGCCGAATTATAACACATTCATAAGGGGGGATGCATTTGCTCGGTGGGGATTCCGCTCTGGCGTTGGGGCACGTATGATTGAGTCTTTTGAAATGTCCTTGAAGATGGCAAAGGGGCTATGAAAGGCCCTCGTGTAAGATATAATGACATTATCAAACCAAGACCAGCTTCGAAACATGCACAGACTTTCAGGAAGTGTGAGAGTGAAATACTACAGTGCTTCAAGATCGATAAAAGCGTCTGTCTATATGACCAAGGAAACTAGAATACTCATAACATAGATCATACATATCCCAAAAATTCCCGTTTATGTAACAACTCCATCTATAACATGGGCTCCTCGCCCTGGATACTGTCGCCGTCGTCAGCGCCGTCCGCACCCTGCAGCAGCCCGCTACTCTCGAGAGCGCCATCATCTGCCGCTATACTCGTTACACCCGTCTCGTGGCCCCGTCCACTGGGTCCCAGGCCCATGGTGCGCCTTGTCTCCTCGGCGCCGTTGAGGACGTACCAGACGTCCTTCTTTGTCAGCAAGCCCTGCAGGACGCCACGATCACTGAAGAGAAGGTAGCGTAAGCCGAGCTTCTGGAAGTATGTCGAGACAAGGTGTAGGCTTGTGTGTGATGGTAGAGTCAGGGGAGTCTGGTCCATCCAGGGGCGGAGGTCAAGGGTGGTCCGCGGGTCGGCCAGAGGTTGGTGAGAGAAGAAGGCCTCGGTCTCCGGATGGAGTGAGCGAGGCGGCTGAGTCGAGGCGGAGAGGTTATAGGCAAGCTCGGCGCGTGAGATATAGCCGAGGAGTATGGCTTCACGGGGATCTGAAATGACAGGGAACCCGCGGTAGGGGTGCATCTCGAGGATAGTGGTGAGGGAGGCGATGGTATGGCCTGTAGCCGTAAGGACGACGAGATCCTCAATACGGGTCATGACCTGGGCGGCGGGAATGTCGGGGATAACATCACTATTCTCACTATTGTCTAGGAAGGGGTACTCGTTGAAGTGAATCCACGACTCGTAGATACCGCGGCGCGAGAAGGCGTCGCCAACCCACTTGGAGATCATGACAGCGATCATGATAGGGAGAACATAGGTGAGGGCGCCGGTGAGCTCGAACATGATGACGACAATGGAGACGGTCATGCGAGTCACGCCAGCGAGGGAGGCTGCGGCACCGACGATGGCATATGTGCCGGGGGTGATGCAGGGGATATCGGGCTCACAGGAGCCAAAGAGGAAGAAGGACGGGTAGTTGGTGACCCAAATCTCCATAATGATGCCCACGGCACGGCCTGTAAGGGCACCAATGGCCATGGATGGCAGAATGATGCCCGCAGGGATCTGCAGGCCAAAGGTGACGGCGGCAAGGAAGAATCCAAGCACTGAGGCGAAGATGAGGAGAACAATGGTTCTAGCAGACGCGGCACCTGTCCTACAGATGCCGATAGGGTCATCGAGAACCTTTGAGCACTCAGAGAAAAGGTTAGAGACGAGCTCAGTTGTCTGTGCCTTCATGTAGAAGTTAGGGTAGTTGATGAGAGCCGTGAAGAAGGCGACGATGAGGACCTGGGCGATAGGGCCGGGCATCCAAGTATTGGCCTTTTTCCAGCGAGCGATGGCCATGTTGAGCCTGATAAAGAGGCCACCATGGATGCCCTGAACACTTGTTAGCAAGTAAAACCTCTATATGACAACAGATACTCACTCCCAGGATGCCCAGGATGGCATAAGGAAACAGCTCGAAACGATGCCATCCAATGCTATACTGGACTTGATACAAGACGAGTTTGCCTGACCTAAAGGGGTCGAAGGCTTGGAGGACGACTGCAGCCGTCATGGCACAGACGAAACTCTGCCACATGGTCTTGTCTGGGAAATAGTACGACAATGTCTAGTTCATGTGTTAACGCGGAACAGCGCAAATGGGAAGGCCAAGCATACCTCGAGACTAAACAAGACACCGCCGATGGGGGAACCAAATGCAACAGAGACGCCCGAAGCCGCAGCAGCGGATAAAACCTCTCGTTTTCGAGCTATGAGCGTCAGCAGAGACATCGACCGGCTCGAGACTTGAACAAGTACCTTCATTGTCGTTGATATTGTGGAACAACTTCGTAAATACGTTGGCGCAACAGCAAGCGACGTGGATCAACGGACCTTCTTTGCCCAGCCACATGCCCGAGGCCACAGCCAAGGCCTTCAATAGTAAGTAACTGGTCAGAAAGGATAGACGTGCTGGCTTACAAGGCCAAGTGACTTGGTCACAAGCGTCCAGCCACCCAGGAATCGTTGGATGACGAACCCTCCCAGGACAGTCTTGATCTCTGGGATACCACTGTGCTTGGCATATATGGCATACTCTTGCACAAGAAGAGCAGCTACATATGCAAACAGCATCTTGGACCATCATTAGCACCAGCCAAAGGAGTTGGGCAGAGTCAGACGTACCGCAAGACCAACAAAGAAGAAGTACTCGAGGAACCACCTGCCGCCAGCCGAGTGCACCCCGAGGGCACCGCCCCAGGTCTTCCAGCCCTCGCACTTGGAGCCCTGATCATATCCATAGCAGCAAAATGCCTTGTTAAGGTAAAAGTGGCCGCCCTCAGGCCCGCTAGAGCAATAGCCCTCCTTCAAATCGCCAAGCCAGTCAGTGGTGACATTGATGCAGGCAGCGACTGCGCCGACCGCCATGCCCGTCAGCAACAGGACGATCCAGACCTGGCTGGCGTCGATGAGACGGCGGGCGTAGCCTAGCACACCAGTCGCGCTCGAGTATAGGACACGCAGGCGCTGGCGCTCCTTGGTGTACTCGAAGATCCAGTCAATGGCCGTGAGATCCTCGTAGCCGACGCGGCGGCCGGGTCCTTCCATGTACCAATCGAGCGGCGCACCATCTTTGGAAGTGGCATTGAGGGTGACGGGTTCGGCGCGCGGAGGGGTCTCGGAGCCTGAGAAGACGGCGGGTGACGTGCCTCTCGATGAAGAATGCGAAGCGTTGGACCGTGAACCTGTAATGGCTGAGAAGAGGCGGGCCGGCGCAGAGAGGAACGAGGGTCCTTGGCGTCGCTTGAAGGACATGGGTGCAGCTAGATTGCCTTGCAACGGGTCATCTTCGAGGATATCATCGCCGTCATCGCCGTGGCCATAGGCGCCGCGGCGGGCGCTGACCTCGTCGCCATCCTGGCCGAGAAAGTCGACCTCGTCGCGACGATCGGAGTCGGGGGTATGCGATGCGGACGAGGCTGAGGCGGAGGTGGATGCGAAGGCGTAGGGGTCTCCAGACATGATGTGGTTCATACCATTGTGCAGCGCAGCCGAGACGCTCGCTGCAGGAGTCTCGCGACGGTCGAGTCTTGTTTCTACTTCTGTTTATATCGTTGGCGGTGTTGAGATAGAGAGGCTTCGAATCGTGTTCAAATGTACAAGTGTTGGCCTATGATGAAAGTTGGGTGGCTGCAGTCGCAAGTGGTGGGCCTGGAGAGCTCGGGCCACGCTGTAGAGTTCTTGCCTAAAGCGTCAAGTGAGCCTCTGGATGAAACCGTGGGTACTTTATGATATTGTAATTTGTATATACTTAATTGTTAGCAGCTCTATTTACAGTTGATATTTCTACTGGTCTTTCTGATTCTGTATAGACATTTCATGCCATGGTCTGTTCTTTCAACTGTCCCTGAAAGACAAGCTTCACCCCGGGCCGCATAAAACATTGTCTTGGACAGCAACACAGCATGCCTGACAATCACACCAAATCATGCACAATGTGGCTGGTTGTATACAGTTGGCCAACTACTAGGCTAATTAGTAGACTTTAATAACACACTAGCACAGGCCTGAATTTACCATTCCATTGGATTCTAGACCCTATCCCAGCATCTGTTGTCTCTGCCAAGCAAGCTGAGGGTGAGACAGGGTAGGCACAGAGCTAGAGGCCATTAACATACTGTATAAATACAAATAAAAGACGAATACGCACGATGAATAAATTAGAGATATATCTGTCTCAATACACTTATAGGCCTTGACCTCCAGAGTCACTTTCCTACCTAAACATCATCGTTTCGCTGCTGCTAAACATCAATGCACCTATCGGGGCGGTTTGGACTTGATCGAAATAGTGGGCCTGCCAAAGTCATTGCTGTGAGAGAAGATTGAACAAGCAACTTCAAGGTCCTTGGTTTTGTACGGATCTATCAGACTCTAAACTCATTTCAACTCCCTCTGATACCACCGAGATCCTCTATTTGCGACTCCCTGAGCCAGGTAGCCTTACGCTGCCCGGGTGTTATCCACACCAACATGGACATCACCACCGACGAGGCACAACCCTCTACCTCACAAGCGACCGACATCGCCAAGATAAAGACACTCCTCAAGGCGAAGGACGATACACAGAGATTTGTTGGCCTCGCTCTCCTCAAGTCCGTCCTTGACGGCTCAGAAGAACTCCGACAAGATGAGAAGACTGTCCACAGCCTCTGGTCTAGCCTCTCACCAAAGTTCCTAGACCGGCTACTACGCACCGGGTCCAAGCCTTCCAACAAGAATGCAAAGGAGATGCTTGATCTTGTTGTTTCTGTTTTGCACATTTTTTCTATATTGCTCCCTGAACAGGCAACAAGTGACTCGAGGTTCATAGACAGAACTCCGTTGCTCGTCGCTGCTATTCTCTATAGGTATTGTTTTTACACATCTACAACTTCAGCAAGGCAAACCTACTGACAGGTATAGCACCGAGGAAACTACAGCTTTGATCCTTCAGCTTCTCCATACCCTGGTCAGCTCACAAGCTGGAGCCCAAGCTTTTATCAAGATTGCCGACATTAGCTCACTCACCGAGATCGCTCCCACGCATGCAGCAGTCTTGGACATTCTGAGCTTTGCATGGCTCAACTCCTTGACCGTGGTGGAAGACCCAGGCGCATTGGCTACGCAGATTGATGCCACCATTCAGAGCCTGGTCTCGTCGTTCACTGGTACTGATGCCGTGACACTTCTCGAGTTCCTCGGCTACTTTCTGCGAAACGCCAACCCCAGCGTAAGTCATGTCAAGAAAATTAAGAGATGTACATGGTTAGCTAATACTCCCCATAGATCCTGCCTCGCCAGCCCAAGTGGCTGAAGAGCGTTGTCAACTATATCCAAAACCTCGTCACCAGTCGACCAACCCCCGAGGCCCGCTCAGCCTACACAAACGCCGCGGCGTCCATACTCCAGACCTATCCCATCCAAGGCCCGAAGATCCTATTTACAGACGCAAAGAAGGACGACAATGCTTTTTCCTACCTCCTCATCAACCTCCTGCTCATCGATATTCGCTCCTCTGCCCCGACCCTCCTGGAGCAACTCAACACGCCCGAGTATCCAAAAGTGTCGAGAAGACTGACATCTGCATTCGACACCATCTCCATATTTGTGGGATATCTCGTGCAATGTCTCGAGGACGACTCGTTGGAAACCTTTATCATGACTCCCGACAGCCTCCTTAAGCTCCGCAAGGGCATCTCCGAGACCATGTCTGTCACGGCTGAATACTTGCGTGACCGATGGGACGCTTCCGTTGCTGGAGCCATGGGCCTACACCCAGATGCTCGTGCAGGCACAACAGAGACGGCAACAGGCAGTCACCACACCCTCGCCTGGGACTCTATCAAGGACAACGCCGACGAGGACATGTTTATCCTCTCTGCCGTTCGGGCGCTGGCGCTCTGGCTGCGTGAAGACGACAACGACAGCCTGCGCAAGGAGACGACAGGCTTGATGGACATGTTCATGGACCTCTACCAGTCCAGCTCCCAGGAGAAGCTCGACTTTCGCTCCCCTATTCTTGTCGCCCTCGAAGGCGTGACTACGATGGTCAAGGGCCGAGACTCGCTGCTTGCTAATGACGGATGGCGGATACTCACCAGCGATCTCAACTCGATCCTTCAGCACGGCTCACGCACTTGTATTGAGGACGATGCCTCCCGAGCCACCGATATCGTCCGCATTCTCTTGCCCATTGTCGAGCAGGAGACGAGAGGTATACCAGAGGCGTGGATGGACCTCATCACCGCGGTGGCCGCCTGGGATATGTCTGATGCCGAGCAGACGTCGCCGTCACCCATGGTGCAGGAGGCACAGGTTGCCGCCTTGCAACTTTGCTGCGCGATTCTTGTGGCTGCAAACAGCGGCATGAGAAGGAGATATCAATATTCTATTGCTGCCATCAATGGCATTGCAGCTCAACTTGGTGGTCATGTTGGACCGGATAGTCCTGTGAGGGAGATGCTTGACGATGTTCTGGCTACATTGGGAGGATTGGCCCACGAGGGATGAGAAAAGCTGCTTGTCAACATTAAGCTCAAATGGCTTGCTTAAACGTGGCATCCATGATTAGAGAAGACAACCCGTTGGGATGTTCAATATGATAAAACACAGGACGGACAATGTGCCGTTCAACTTGCTCTTCGTTCGGCAGCTTCTCGTTGCGGCTAAACACAACCAGTGCTCGAACGAGTCCTCTTCATGCAAGGCCATGTCAGCGGCTTAACCGTCCCTCGCCAGCCGACGCCCGCATTTCGTCAGTCTGATTGAAGCTGCCACTCACTATCCAATGCTGACCGAATGGGACATGCCGGTGAGGGGTAGATACGGCAAACCCGGCATCAAAAGTGTATTTAACTAGCCATCTATTCTCATGGCGCTCGAGGGGATGTAGAAGATTGGAATAAATATGAGAGACTTGTGTTGTTTATGCTCTGTTCAGCTACTCTGCAAGAGTTGAACCGCCTATCACAAGAAGTAAATATATGAATCGCCTCGGCCATTGCATCAGTCTACCTCTCCGTTTCACCCGTATTAACCAGTTCACCCTCCCTCGGGCTCTCAGCACAATGTCAGCCACTCACTACGACGTCCTCGTCCTCGGCTCCGGCCAGGGAGGCAACCCCGTCGCCAAGGCCTTTGCCAAAGCCGGCCGCAAGACAGCCGTCATTGAGCGCGCCGCCTTGGGAGGCACCTGTGTCAACGTCGGGTGCACACCGACAAAGACCATGATCGCATCGGGGCGCGCCGCGTATCTGGCGCGACGGGACAGCGACTACGGCGTGCGAGCTGGAAACGGCCACGTCGAGATCGACATGGCTCGCGTGAGACAGCGCAAGCGCGCCATCGTGGAGCAGTGGAACAGCGGTAGCGTCAAGGGGCTGGCCGCCGCGGGCGTCGAGGTTATCATGGGCGATGCTAGCTTCGTCGGTGATCGGAAGCTCAAGGTCGCGCTGCAGGACGGAGGCAACAAGGAGGTCAGCGCCGACACCGTGTTCCTCAATGTTGGAGAGAGGTCGGCGCGGCCCGAGATCCCAGGGTTGGATGACCTGGAGCCGGCACGTGTGCTGAACTCGACGTCCATCATGGAACTTGCTGAGGTTCCACGGCATCTCGTCGTGCTTGGCGGCGGATACATTGGCCTCGAGTTTGGACAGCTCTTTCGCCGCCTGGGAGCCGATGTGACGGTCGTTCAGAGGGCGAGGCAACTCGTGCCGCGAGAGGACCCTGACGTGGCAGAGTGTCTGCTCGATATCCTTCGGCAGGACGGCATCACAATACACTTGTCGAGCACGGTCGACTCCATCTCGGCCACAAAGAACGCAGAAACTCCTTTCTCGGTGAGCGTCAAGACTCCGACAGGTCAGACAGAAGTATCAGGATCACATCTTCTCTTGGCGGCGGGCCGAGTGCCAAATACAGATGGGTTGAATCTCTCTGACGTTGGCATCAAGACAACTTCCAAGGGGCACATTGTTGTGGATGACAAGCTCCAAACCACAGCTTCCGGCGTCTATGCCCTGGGAGATTGCCATGGTGGCCCTGCCTTTACACACATGTCCTATGATGATTTCCGTATCATCCGCACCAACCTCCTTTCGGAGACCATGTCGTCCACGACCCCAACCATGGCCACAACGCAGGCCTCTATCTCCAGAGTCCTGACCCCTTATTGCATGTACACCGATCCGCAGTTGGGTCACGTCGGTATCCACGCTAGGGACCTCGCCAACAGTACCAGAGAGGTCAAAATGGCCAAGATGCCCATGAGCTATGTCGCAAGGGCACTGGAGACGGCGGAGCCACGGGGCATGATGAAGGCGGCTGTGGACGCAAAGACGGGCGAGATCTTGGGTTTCACGTGTCTGGGTATTGAAGGAGGCGAGGTCATGTCGATTGTCCAGACTGCTATGATGGGTGGCTTGAAGTGGTGGGATCTGGAGGCGGCAGTCTATGCCCATCCAACCCTGGCCGAGAGCTTGAACAACCTTTGGGGACACCTAGAATAACTCGGCATGAACGTATCTTGTGCCACGAGGCCTATTCTGATAGTTGAAATCAAGATGCCTCAAGCGGTGCCGTCTGAGGCTGAGCGTTGGCTGTAGTTTCACCCTCATTCCTAGCTGTCGCTTCCGCCTTGGCCTGTCTCTTCCGAGCTCGTCGCACCTCAATCTCGACGTTGAGCATTTCGGCATTGACAGAGACAAGCCTAGGGATGATTTCCTCTACCGCCTGAACAGATTGCGTCTGGGCTGTGCGGAGTGGCATGGGTGCGAATATGCCGTACCAGTGCAATGGATTCCTGTTTTTCTTGGGCTTCTTTTGAGCGGACTCTCTGGTGCTGCCCTTTTCGGCCTTGTGCTCCGATTCTCCGTCATTTCCTTCGGTATCAGCGTCTTCTTCCTTCTCTGGCTCTTCGGTGGGAGCATCATTCATGGAAAAGGCCGGTATCCCTTTCTCGTCGACTTCAATGTCAAGAAGGCGGATGGCTTGCATCCTCTCATCGTAATGATCCTGGCCATACCTCATGCCTCGCTCGCCAGCAAAGTTTGCTCGCGCAATGTTCTGATAGACGTTGGACTGGAGCTGGGATAGGCTCTCGCGAAGCTGAGTGTATTCGTCTAGCAAACCGAGATAGCGCTCGAGAAGCGCGTCGATGTGCTGTTGCTGGTCCATGGTTGTGTCGCTGAAGGAAGTGGGATTGCAGATGCTTCTGTGGTGCTCTAAGATGACAGAGCTTACATATGATCCCTTCGGATATTAAGAAGTCGGCTGTAACCAAGAACCTCACGTCGTGTTGAATGTTGGCCAGATGTTGATAGAAAAGAGTTGCCTTGACAGCCCTGGAGTCCATCTTGTGCAGGTGAAAGCTGCCTACGTAGCTACACACTTACGGCTTAGCGCCGGTGTCAAGTCATCGCCATGTCAAAACTCACAACATTTCGCACCATGCATTCTTTGAGACACCAAACTCTAGAGCAGCAATTGTATTTGCCCTTAATCATGTCCCTACTTATGCCTCAGATGAGTCCCTCTTCCGACTTCTAAACTTGACATTCAGAGGCCCGCCCGTGTACAGCATTGTTGGGATTGCTGACACAAACACAATGACACCCAGCGACCACCCTACAGTCCCCCATCCAGCACTATCTCTGATCATTCCGCCCAAGATTGGCCCTACCAATGATCCTCCTGAGTAGGCCATGTTGTACAGGCCATACGCCTGGGCAATCTGTCCCACGCCCGAGTTCCCATCCTCGCCTTGGACAGACCAAGTGATCTCTGCCATGAGAGGGCCGAAAATGCACGACATGGTGATGCCAATACCGACCAGGAGCCCACACAGCAGTATCTTGTCCTCAATCTTGTTTTCCGAGACGAACCGCAGACATACGGCAAAGGGTGTTGCGAAGAAAAGGCCAAACGTGGCGAGCCACTTAGGCCCGTAACGATCGCTTATCATTCCAATGACGGGGCCGAGAAACGAGGGCAGAATGATGGGGAGGAAGATGAGCCCTGCGCCGATCGAGTCCCAGCCGAATAACTCCTTGGTGAGCAGAGGAAGCGTGCTTTCTAGGGCGGTCTGGATCACTGCCTGGACGAGTGTTCCCCAGAGAGCGGCCAAGAAGCGAGGCCGTCGCAGAAGTCTGACCAGTGTCTTGATGGGCGTCCGCGATGGGTCCAGCTCTTCCTTGGTTGATTCATCTGTTGTCTGCACTGGGGCTTTCGAATCTCCTTCTCCCTCTCCCTTGGATTCTCCAGCACGAACGCCCTCCAGGTCAGTGGATGGTGTAGCCTCTGCATTATCAAGCCATACCTTGGCCTCCTTGACCTCGATGATGACTAGACGAAGAACAATATCTACTGCAAGCAGACCAAAGCACATCGCAAACACGGAGTAGTAACCCCCCTTGCCATACACAACTCCTCCAAGTAGAGGCGCCGTCAGGATGCCCAGGCTGCAGGCCATGCTGATCCAGCCCATTGCCTTGCCGACGTGGTCCTTATCCACAGTGTCAACGACCAAGGCCAGACCAACAGTCCAGGTCAGAGCCGCTGAGATGCCCTGGAGAACACGGCCGACGAGGAAGAGCGGGAGGTTTCGTCCTACGCAGAGGAAGACGGTAGCTCCAGCCAGCAGGATGAGACCAATGAGCATTGGAATTCGGCGGTTCTGGATTCTATCTGCCAGGTATCCCCAAACAGCTGTGTTTCAAACTACATGTCAACGCCCGTCTCACCAAGGGGAGGAGTTACATACGAGACCCGCCGAGGAGAGCGGCGCCATAAACGGCCAGTGCTATCGAAACCCAGTACTGGACTCTGTCTGTGCTGATGCCAACCCGGTTTTCGAGTGAGAATGGCAGCACAGGGACGATGACGCCGTACAAGAAGATGTCCTATCGAATAGGTCAGCACGGTTTCCTGTAACAGAGCGGTGCAAAGTAGTACAGTAAAGATGGCAAAGGAACAGGTGGTAACGATTAGGCCAGCTGAGGATCGCAACTTGAGAAGTGTCGGCGGCTTGTCCTGCCGCGGCCACTTGGGAATAGCCATCATGAGCAGTTGAGAGGCGAGGCTCTATGGGCAAAGGTCCTGTACTACAACCTCTTTGGTAGCAGAACTCCGAGTCGTCGAGCTTTCACGGGCTGATAAGTCATGGGCTGTTGGTTTTTATCCGCCCGAGTTTCTTGTCGCTTCGCCGTACCCACCCAACTTCCGGACTCGGGCATCTCGCGCCCCGACGACCGGGAACTCGAATGGATGGGTTGCAGGTCGCGGATCGCCACATGGGGTTAGCGCACAGCTCGAATCTGTTCATGACCCCAGATGTTCGCCGAAAGATGCGGAGTGAGTTGAGGCTAGTTGCGGAAGGAATCGACTTCTATCTGGAGCTTGACGTCGCCGCTTCAAGGTTGACCGATGAATGAAAGGCTCTAACATGGGGCCAAGTACTTTGGTTCGGCTCTGGGCTAGGCTGGGTAGGTCAGAGATTTGCCACGAGGAGTACCGAGTACGAGCTTGAATCGAGTATATTGAAGACTATATTGAAGTGGTTCCCGCCCAAAAATACACATCAGATTGACTCTACGTCGGTAGTTGAACTTGACTAGGACTTCCTAGTTAATAGCACCTGGACAGGTAGCCATACTTGCGGATATACATCTTGTGTGTTGCAAATAAAGTTGCCCCCTGAGCCCAGCATTTCCAGTTGTAGACAACGCACTTGACATTGCTACCCACCAAGTCGGCAACAATTTCCAGTTCTATTGTTGAGTATACTCGATATTGTGTTGCAGGAAACCAACATGATCTATCTGCAACTAGCTCCAGTCGTTCGCCGACAAGTTCGCCGACGACTACGCCGAAGACGGCGCGGCTGACCGCTCACTCTGTATCGATAACACTAGCGAGAGCCAGAGTATTTCGGCCAGTAAGATCTCATCGTTCTGCCTGCACGCTGGGAGGGCTTGCAGAGCAGAGCAGAGTCGAGGGTGCAGATTTGCACTAGGCCCGGCCTGGCCCGTGATGGAGCAACGTCCAGACCGTTAACGACTGGAGCAGGATGTGCCATGTCTCTGGTTACCCACGAACGGGGGGCACTCTCCTCAGTGCTGCAGAGTCTGAGCGTCGAGCCTGGCTGACCCAATGTGAGACAGGCAGCTTGGCCGCATGTCTCCATTTCGTCCCATGTTGATGAGGATGGATGCAGTTGAACAGACTCTTGTCAGTCTGATAGGAAACTGAAATCTGACAGGTCTAGCTCACAAGGGCAAAAAAAAAAAAAAAAAAAAAAAAAAAAAAGAAAAGAAAAAGGATGCCGACGAGTGATCTCCGATGCATAAAGTCGTGCAAGGAGCCCTTGGTAGATGTAATATCCCTGGGCTGAAGCTTGAGTGTGGGCTTGGAAACAAGGACCCTTGAGCAAGCGCGTGTGTTTTGATGGGCAACATGAATGAGGCGGGAGCTGGGGTCTTGGATCCCGAGATTTGGGTCCGGCTAGCTCCTGTGATATTCCCCGGCATGGGTGAGACTAAGGCGGGATCTCTTTCTGCAAGGCTGTCTTGTCTGTGTCTGTGTCTGTGTCTGATGGGATGGGAATATGCTGTCGGTATGTCCAAGTGCCGACGTGCTATTGCATATCTCGTCATGGATGGTGGTAGTCCAGAAGGCTCTAGAGACACAGGCCAAGTCCTACTATTGGTGCAAGGAGATGGGATCATGACATGGATAAGGACCCTTTTTCTTTGACCACGAGTTATACCTCAAAGGCGAGTTTGTTCCAGACCAGACCCCAAGGCTCACCGGAAGCACAGAGCGGAAGGTGACCCATCGATGGTGGTGTTTCTCGGTCACGCGTGGTTCGCAATTTGCTCTCGAGGCGGGAGGCGGTTTGCGTCGTCCCCAATCTCACACAATCTGATGAGCCAGTCTCGTCTGCATGAGCAAGGACCATCTCACAGTCCCCCCTGCTGGTCAGTCAGTCGGGAGGATATAGGGAATTTGCCCAGAGCTAATGAGGCAGGGGCCAGAGGGAGCTCCCTGCAAAGGCTGAACCCCCGGTCTCTCATCATCAGATGGAATTCATCTCGAAGGTCGACGACCTCGGACAATCAAGGTCAGACCGGCAGAGCAGGTGAGCCCCGGGGGAAAACTGACCATCATTTGTCCACTCTTTGGCCCCTATTCCAGCTGCCCATGCCCAGTAGAGAGAGTCCTGCCCTTTGTCGCTTGCTTGCTCGTGCAAGCATTCGTAGGTGGCATCTCTCGTCGAGGGTGGCTCAAACGTCGCTCAACCCTGATGTCGTCATCAAACGTCGACGAGCCTTGTCGCAGCATTCCTCGCTCTGCATTAGCTGTCTGCTAAAAGGGTCCTTTCCAAGGGCACGGTTCTCCCGCACGACGTAATACCACCGACTGGGCTTTCCTTTGTCAATCAAGCCAAAGCTCGCCGGTGTTTCTTTTTTTCTCTGCCTCCTGCCCCTGACTTGTGGTTTCACGTTTGTTTCCCGTAGCGGCTCTGGTTGGTTGTTGCAAGGGGTCCAAAGAGCCCCAAGTTCACGCTCGGTTTTTGTTTTTCACCATCCATCGTCTCGGGGGCCGTCACGGACGACGCGATCCGGTTTAGAGGATTTCTCCGATGGAGGTAGGTATCCGCAGCTAGGAGGATACCTGGGTGTCCTGCTGATAGCTTGAGGAGCTAGTGGTATCTGGACATGGACAACTAACAGCGGAGGAGAAAGAGGCTATGGCTAGCTGCCTCTTAGAATTGCGCCATCACTGGCTGTTATCGGAGGCCATGAGTACAATGTGATGATGATTGTAGAATAGGTTGAACCGTGAACCATCCGTCTCAAATGCCTTATCAGCTCGCTCCATCTTGCATGGCTCTTTGATGGGATGGAACGGTCCCGTCTTCATGGATAAGTTATTTGACGGTCTAGTCCAGTACCTACCAGGTTCACTAGTACCTAAGGTACCAGCCTTGGTGGGGACGGGCCTCTGATCACTTGGGGCTCGGGGCTCTCATCCACTAGAATGCCCGCCCTGGAGATGTCCATGGCCTCCAGCTTCAGAGGCGCCCAGGCCAGGCGCGTCCACCCACCCGTGCCCGGGCCCGTTTTCCATTGCATGGATGGATGGATTGCTCATCAACTTGAACGCCCCCTTCCTCTGTCTCTGCTTCACGGGGTTCATCAGTTCCTTTGACCGTTCTGTTCTGTTTTGTCGCTGCGACTTCTTACTTATCTCTTTGGCCTTGTCAGGTTATCGACGGCCTCGAGGGCAAGCTCCTTTTCTCCTGGGAGCACGACATCCATCTCGCTCATTACCAAGGTCCTCGTGCCTCACTCGACGTTGACGACGATCAGTCCTACAAGGAGGAGGAGATAGACGTTGATCGATTGCTGTCACTGAGAGGTTGGTGGGTTCCATTTTCTTCATCCTTCCTCTGCTGCCTGTTGGGGAAACTCATTTGACTGTGCTGCTGCATCACCATCCATCATCATCACATCCACCATCCCAGCGTGCTACGCCGCTGTCTGGCTCAATCTTGTCCATCATCCTTCCATCTCATCTCATTCATTCACTCATCCACTCCCGGACGGACGCACGCATGCACGCGCGCCGTTGTCTTTCCCTCCACTCCGTTATCCACTCTTGCCCACGTCGCAAATCGGCCTTGGCCGACTCTTCTGGAGCTTTGCTTGGCTGGTGGTAGTCTACCTGAACAAGCAACAGAGGACGACGGTACGGTACCACCCTCTTACTCTCTCACCCTCACTCTCATCACCACCACTGGCTGTTTCTGTCTCGTCTCTCTGTCACCAAGTTATTATCATTACCGGCCTTGCTTGCTTGCCTGCCTGCCTCCTCACCTTGTCTACCACCTACCTACCTAGGTACTTACCCACCTAGGGAATTGTGCTGCTCCAACCCCCTCCCCTCTCATCCATCCATCCCCCTGCTTGGTCTGGCTTTGGTCTGGTCTGGTCTGGTCTGTTCAGGCTGGTCTGTTCTGGCTGGTTGGGTCCTTCTGCCTGCTGGCCTTGCACTTCCACTTCCTGCCTGGCTTGCTTTTGGTTTCTGGTGCTGTCCACTCCCCCCCAAGGCCCACCTATTACCTACCGACCTACCGTTGCCCGCCAACTCTGCCTCTGCCTCTGCTTCTGCCACTGCCGCTCCCGTCCAATCTCACTTCCACCACTGGCCGGCCACTGCCTGCCTGCCTCTACACCTTACCTTACCACTTAACTTGACGTTACCCACTGTCAGCGAGTCGCTCATCAACTAACCGTGCCTCCCACCTTTTTGCGCAGGTCCCGGGGCGGTCTCCATTCATCACTCGCTCGCTCGAGTTGACCACAGCCTCCTTCTCTCCATCTCCACCCGCTGTTGCAACAGCGCCCAAAACGCAAGGAAGCAACCTGCTACTTGCTGCTGCAAACCGCATCCACCACATCCTCACCTTCACCATTTCCATCCGCCATCCATCTCTAGCCAACTCGTCCCTCGTTGCCTTGCCTACCTCCCATCTTCCGAAATATCCTCTCCGATTCCGACTACGACCTCGTCTTCTCCGCTCACGCTCCCGTTTCCTCCCCGCTCTTTCACCTCTCACCGTTCGCGCGCGCACCCGCCCGCCAATAGAAGCTTCATCACTCTCGAGCCTCTGTATCCCACCTTAGCGTAGTCGAGCTCCTGCCGAGGAGCTGTTGAGAGGAATAATGACGGTTGTCGCAACGATCAAGTAAGTTCTATCGCTTTCGCCTGTCGCCCTTTGCTGGGATTTTTTTTCTGCCTGTGCCTGCTCAGGCTGCCTTTCTCTGGACAGCATCACTACGAGCATGCCTGCGGATCGCCTCTGCATGCCACCTCCTTTCCCTCCTGTCACTTCTTCGGCTACCTGCAGAAGCTAACCACTCTCCTCTCTTGATAGGTGCGTCGTCGTCGGCGATGGTGCTGTTGGAAAGACTTGTCTTCTCATCAGCTACACAACAAACAAGTTCCCCTCCGAATATGTCCCGACCGTCTTTGACAACTACGCCGTCACGGTAATGTGAGTCCTACTTGCACGCCCATCAGATCTACGCCAGCCCCCACGCCGCGCCCCCACATACAATGGGTGTTCTTTGCTGTCAGGATGGCGGCAATGGACCTCTGGTGCATGTCGAATTCCGTATTTGCGCACTCGACTTGGGGATATTGTCACTTGACGCCATGGCGCACGGTCATCTAGGACGGGCTAACCGGTGGTAGGATTGGTGATGAGCCATACACTCTGGGCCTGTTCGATACTGCCGGTCAAGAAGATTACGACCGACTCCGACCTCTCTCATATCCCCAGACCGATGTCTTCCTCGTCTGCTTCAGCGTCACCTCGCCTGCCTCATTCGAAAACGTCCGCGAGAAGTGGTTCCCCGAGGTCCGCCACCACTGCCCTGGCGTCCCCTGCCTGATTGTCGGCACCCAGGTGGATTTGAGAGACGACCCCAGCGTCCGCGACAAGCTATCGAAGCAGAAGATGGCGCCGGTGCGACGGGAGGATGGCGAGCGAATGGCCAAGGATCTGGGTGCGGTCAAGTACGTCGAATGCAGCGCTCTGACTCAGTACAAGCTTAAGGACGTCTTTGATGAGGTATGTTGGGAAAACCCGAGTGGTCTATGCCTGTATAGATAGGCAGTCTTGAGTATCTGCTAACCACGTATGCAGGCCATTGTGGCGGCCCTTGAACCCCCCGTCCCCAAGAAGACCGGCTCTCGGGGACATAAGTGCCTTGTCCTATAAACGGATGGGCACGAGCCGCAGCGGCGCCACGACCAAAGACCATTCTTCACCCTCCCCTGAAAATGGTTGATTAGCCAAGAAGGCCTTCGTAGGCAGTAGTGGGCAGAGAGTCCTCTGGTGTGGGCGCGGCGAGAATAGATTGGGATGTCCCGAGCGAATGGAACGGAATGCGATGGAGTCTCACAAGAAATGGTCATCCTGTGTTTGATATGGATCGGATAACGGAACGAAGCTTGGGGAGCAGGTGTCTTGTTCCGTGACGAAGAGACGATGGTTTTCGAGGGCGACGCATGCCATGGACTCTCCTAGGCCGCTGAGCGTGGCCATAGTCTGCCGGAGACTCTATGATGGGCCAGCCCAACCCCGTCAGCCTCTAAAATTTCCTTGGACCGGGATCTACAACGCTGTTTATTCCTTGATTCTCACCCGAGGTTTTCTGAGGTAAGGAGGATGGCCAAAGGATGGAGACGAAACCGAGAGAGCGGACGGGAGACGATTCATACATCCAGGTGGGAATGCTTTGATAGGACAGTTTGGCGATTGGGGTGCAATTTACATCGATGTCTTGTCTTGTTCGTCTTGCTTGACTTTATAGAAAGTTTGTGTATTTTCTACTCGGAGCCTGCTGTTATTATCGTGTGTGTGTGTGTGTGTATAATCAAGAACTTGACATGACATAGATGAACGCCAGCTGAGAGAAGGCTCGGATGCTGCATCCGAGGTGAGGCATCTCTCGGTGAAGGAGCTTCGGATTTCTGATGACCGCATTCCGGGCCGGTCTCGTACTGTAGTTGAAGACTTGGGGATTTTCATGATGCCGGTGGGGATGGGAGGGAGAATGGCACGGCCATGACATGAGGCGGTGGACGGATAGTAGATGTTGTATTGGTCACATTTGCCATGCAGGACATGGATGCAGAGCTACCGTTGCTCATGAATCATGTCAAGGGAACCTTGAAGACGGACAAGTCACCTTGTTATTCCAACGGCGGCAACCCAAGGCGATGGTCAACCTCGGATGAAGGTTCGTTCTCGTCACTGGAGATAAGACGGGGTCTCCTGCCCCCGTCGCGTCAACTTTCCCTTCTCAACCTAGCCCCGACGCAAGCCCGCCAACCCTCCGGCCCCGTTGCCGGGACCGCCCCCCTCTGACCTGGCCGACTTGGAGTCAAAATGGCAACAAACTGCCTCATTCGGGTTCGGACAACGGCCATCTTCTCCTTTGTGCAGGCCGAGCGAGAGGCGGGGAGAGAGAGGGACGCGGGGGCGCTTTGTCGCTGGGCGATTGGCCAATCGGGCGCCTGGCTTGCACATCTCATCGCGTGGTCTGTCGGCATCAGGCCTCTTGTCAAACTCTAGCCCATTGGCCCGCGGGGACCGTAGACATGGAGAGTTTCGTTCTTGTATGACCAAATGACAAGCCTTGCGACTCGAGCAGATCCCATCCCGACTCGTGGGGCCGGCCGGCGGCGCCGGTGGGGGAGGGCATGCCACTTTGAACGACGCAGACAACTATAATAGACCTCGCTGCCTCCCTCTTCTTCCTCTCTCCTCCTTCTTCTTCTTCCTCCTCAGGACTATAGGTTTGGACTGCAACCAGAATGAAGTCTTCAGCTCTCTTGAACCTGCTGGCCCTGACAGGGCTGGCCTCAGCCTGCGCTCATGATCATGACGACAAGGAATGGACCAAAGAGGAACTGGATGAGCTCGAGGCGAAATGGGGCTATGAGGTGTGTCTTCCTCGTTGAGCTCGCGAGAATTGCTTGACTTACACTCAGCCAAATAGTGGCCTTTTGCTGGCATCAACACTTTTGCCCACCTGAACCACGTCAAGTGCCTCACAGAGCCTACCGAGCCCTTCGATATCGCCATCGTCGGTGCTCCCTTTGACACAGCCGTCAGCTACAGACCGGGCGCACGCTTCGGTCCCCGTGCCATCCGCTCTGCCTCGGCACGTCAGACATCGTTCCGCGGCTTCAACCCTCGCGCCGGCATCAACCCCTATCAGAATTGGGCCAAGATCGTTGACTGCGGCGACATTAGCATTGCTCCCTTTGACAACAACATCGCCCAGGAGCAGATGACACAGGCCTTCAAGCAGCTCGGCAGGCGAAAGACTGTATCCTCCCTGGCACCCAAGCCCAAGTTGATGACCCTGGGCGGCGATCACAGTCTGGCGTTGCCGGCTCTGAGAGCCCTGAATGAGATTTATGGCAAGCCTATTCAGGTCTTGCACTTTGATGGTGAGTCTTGACTGTTTGGTCTAGTTTGAGGAGGCAGACTTTTCCGTTTGAGGGACAGTACTGACATGTATTCTCAGCTCACCTCGACACCTGGAACCCGGCTGCCTACCCATCTTGGTGGGGAGTTTCTCAGTTTACTCACGGATCCATGTTCTGGATGGCCAACCAGGAAGGCCTTCTCTCCAACTCGTCCTCTGAGGCCTCTGTCCACGCCGGCCTCCGCACTCGCCTCTCGGGCGTCGATTTTGCCGACAACGAGGACGACACCTCGCAGAACTGGGTCCGTTTCACTGCTGACGACATTGACGAGATCGGCACCAAGGGCATCATCGACGGCATCCTCAAGGTCCTCGGTACTGAAAACCCCGTCTACCTGTCCGTCGACATCGACGTCCTCGACCCGGCCTTTGCCCCCGGTACCGGTACTCCTGAGCCTGGTGGCTGGTCAACCCGCGAGTTCATCCGCATTCTGCGCGGCCTCGAAGGCCTCAACCTTGTGGGCGCTGACGTCGTCGAGGTGTCGCCTGCGTACCAAAACGGTGGAGAGGAGACAGCCCTGGCTGCAGCTCAAGTCGTGTACGAGATCATCTCGTCGATGGTGAAGCGAGGACTCGTCGATGGTGGAAAGGAGGCCAAGGCTTCAAGCTCTGCCGGAAAGGATGAGCTGTAAAGCTAAGGTGTACATTTTATCTGACATTGATCAACATGGCTGCTGGATATTGCTATGGGGGTTTGATGTGTCTACGAGTTATGACAGGTGTGAGGGGGCAGCCGCAACAACGGTGCCTGTGTTAGAAAGGCGTATGGGTGGGGTTATGAATCGATGTAAAAAGCGAAACTAATATGAGAGAATTCATATTACTTCAAGTTCGCTGAAGTGATGACAGAGATTCCCTGTTCCCTCGACGACTGGCACTAACGATTAACTTTTAGAGTCTCTAGGGAGATAGCGAGACACTGCCTCGAAGATAGCTTGGAAATGGTGTCAGTTGTCGAGGGGTGGTCCACGCAGTATGTACAGCGTTGGGTGGATATAAGTTCGTTGAGGCTGCCCTTTCTGGCCTGATCTAGACTTGGACCTGACAAGGTGCCACTGTACCTCGATACCATGACGAGAATGCCTATCTGGCTTAGACCTCTGAGCCATGACAGCTCTGGGCTTGACGAATTGCTCGCTTAGACACCCACCAACAGACTGTTCCCCCGCTCATGGGACATTGGAGGCTGTGGAGGGGGTCACGGGGTGAAAGGATGTGTGCAGGCCAAGACATAACTTAATGAAAGCAAGGAGAGGCAGCCAAGAGCCAAATATGACGGTTTTCCGATGATGGAAATAGCCTAAACAAAAGGCCTCTAAAAACAAAACTGCATTGCTTGACCCATACGGAATATTCCAGTCCAGGTCTCAACTTGAAGGTCGTTTCAGGTGACGAAGCGAATTTGAGCTTTTTTTTTATCCCAGTATTTGACAGAGCGAGGCTATGGGCTGGAGAGTTCAAAGACGATCAAGCTCAGGGATATCTGGACCCTGTTTCCGACATAGCCAAGGGTCTCGAGTGTATGTTTGTCAGATCGTGCTGCACCAGATCAACTAGGTTTGTCAGATCGTGCTGCACCAGATCAACTAGGTTTGTCAGATCGTGCTGCACCAGATCAACTAGGTTTGTCGTGAAAGAGAAGGCCTGGAAGTGGAGGTGGTCCAGTTCGCACGCCACTTAGCTACGGGCCGCGACATCTGATTGAAGGGATATGTGTGTTTTAGCGGGGGTAAGGGAACTGGCCCGTGGTTGGAGGATGAAGCGGTTTGAGATGAACAATCGGGAGGAATCAAGTCATTGGCAGTTCCTGGACCAGAAGGTGGCCTGTGGGCTGTGGGCTGTCTTGGAGAGGTGTCATGGGGAAGACTGTGTTTTGGTACGAGCGAGAGATGATGGCATCATAAGGCGACGGCATCCACGGATGACTGTTGTGAGATGCTGTGATGTCCTCCTATACTCCGTTACTAGACCAAAGTAACAAGTCGGAGAAACTGATAGGCCCTCGAGACGCACTCGCGCTACGCCAAGCAGCTCTCGGTGGTGATTGGACAATGGACAACGACAGAAAGGGTGCTCCGTTTGTGACAGGGGTTAATAGCCGACGGTCTTGGTACACTAGAGCCTGCCGACAAACTGGTCAAGGCGTATCGCGGGATGTGGGATCAGAGATGGAACCCGTGTGGCTGCGGGTATCAAGTCGGCAACTCCCAAGCGTTGGACTGTGGGACACGAACGTTTCTGGCATGTGGATGTTGGTAGGTCCAAGTTTGAATAGAGTCCTCTTGGTGCGAACCGAGAAGGTTCAGTTGAAGGTGCATGAGGCGGGTGGCGCGTTTACGAGACGCCTGAGACGCTTCCGAAAATAGTATCGGATCCCATCTGTCTGAAGGCGATGGTGTTTGGGGATGCCCCAAGACTGGCCCCTTGGGCGTGTTTCATGCTGACTAGGGCTGCGAGTACATACGGGGAAGGGCAGACGAGAGGCTTTTGCCGTCAGCCAGAGCAGATCTTGACGTCGAACAAAGGGATGTCCCCTGTCAGTTGCATGTCAAGTAGCCGCCGTGGAGGGGCGTCTTGTACGCCGGTTTTTGTTGGGTGGGTGACACAAAAACGGTGAATCGTCTTGGCCTCTCGCTGCGGCTGCAGAAAATATAACAGCACCACTAAACACGGAGTCGTCTTGGTTCAGTGTTAGCGAGTCAATGAGAGAGTGAATACCTGCTCAATGAGAGAGGGGCCGGGTGAACGTTTCAAAGGACGCGGGTGTATTGACTCTTTGAGCAAGTTTAGCGCGAAGAAACCGGGAGGACCGTCAGACACAGGCCCCCGCCATAATTTAGGGGTCCAGAAAATGCAGGCCAGCAGGCTAGGCAGGGGAGTCGCCGTGGAAGGAAGCTTCCAAGAAGAAGCAAGGGGCATGATGAATATCACGACAATAAGATGAATCAACCAGATGCTGGTGCAAGGTTTTGAATGGAGGTTAGAGGCGTCCGTTGGTGGCTCGAACGAGGTTGTCGGTGAGTTTGGTGCCTCCAGTGCTCCTCCCTAGCAAACCTAGGGCCTTGTGCAAAGTACCTGCCCGCCTCGGTGCAGTTGGTGGTAACATGCAGGCACAACCCGACACGACACGATACGACACGCAACTTGAGAGTTCAACCATCATCGGGTCCAATTTCAATCTGGATATTACCTTAAATTATGTGTGCTCCCATGGTCGGAGATTTCATATCCGTCCGTACCTACCTACATACGTATATCCGCACGACGGCTATGGGACCGAGCAATCAATCGCACTCCATCCCTTTTCCTATCTATGACCCCATGAGATGTTGCTCCTAGTCGCGTGGTATTCTACCGGCACGTCTAATAAAGCCAACATTGACTGACAGGCAGGGAGGTGAGGGTTTCTGTCAGGACAATGAATGTAATGTTTGGCAGGGGTGGCACCACCAGCGAACGCCCCAGCATGGGAACAACGAAACACCCAAACTCAGGGGGCTCTTTCATCAGATCCAGACGACCAGAGCATCAGATACGACGGAAACACGGTACTATCCTATCCGGTACTCAAACGCCGTCTTCCCCAATTCCCATGATTTTCCGTGCAGTGTCGTGTGCTGTGCGCTCAAGGCTCCCCGTCGTGAGACGGCACGCCCAGGCAGGGCCAGAGACAACGGCGGCCATCCCTGTCATTCTCATTAAACTATCGGAGCAGCCAATTCCATCCCTCACCCCCTTTGGGCAATGGCCCTCCTTAGCCCTTTGAAGTCTCCTGGAATGGCCGCCCCTGGGTCGCCGTCGTCCCCCTGGCTAAGGCCTAGCTCATGCTCCCCCAGAGCAGAGCTCGTGGTGGCCATCTCCACCAGAGGCACGCTGCCACCATTCACCATCGACCAGCTGGGTCCATCGACCAGCTGGGTCCATCGACCAGCTGGGTCCATCGACTGTCGCTCACACTCTCCCATCCATTCATTCTCACCCCTGGGCGATGCTGGCACGAGCCGACCAATCCCTGCCGCCCAGTCCCTGGCGCTCCCGGCTCGTCGTCGCCACCTGGGCTCCGGCTCTGGCTGTGGCTCCAGCCTCTGACCTCTACCCTCTAGCCTTCTGGGTCCTAGTCGATAGCTTCTTTAGCCTCGACCGTTCGTTTGTGTGTGGGC